>VWYK01030921.1:0-10839 GCA_013399775.1 Semnornis frantzii | reverse complement strand
TAGAAAAGATGAGAGAAGCCAGAAGTCATGACTGTGGTTGAACATACCAGTCTCTGCTAAGTCAGTGGTTTACCATCAATATATATGAAAGTTTGAAATCTGCTGGTAGCCATCTGTGGTATCCACGTAGAGATGAAGTAGAGGCAGCAAGAGGTGTAGTGCTAGTTGATAGGTGTTTGTTGCTCTTTTTGTAATGATGTGCATCCAGAAGTTGAATGCAGGTGTGGAACATTAAATGAAAAGGGGAAGCAACAGAAATCTATTCAGTATTAGTCCAAATAATCAGTGTTAACTTGAATAAAGAGAGGTAGCATTTGTGCCACAAAGAAGTGTCACAACCCATGGCCTTATGGTGAGGACACTCCTTTTTTGCATAAATGTTTGAATTGGTGCTGGTGTTCGTCTGTAGTTTTATGATTAAATTTTGCATTGCATTGGCAAAGTTACTTTAAGTATCTGCCTTTTCCTACACTTCTTCCAGCAGCACTATTTCAGAAGGCACAGATCGTGGCAGATCTTGTCACTGTTTTTAAAGTTAAGCACATAGCACAACGCTTTGAGAATGCTGGTGTTCCTGTAGGGTATGGCATATACAATATGCCATAAATCAGAATTAAAACAGCCTAGCATTTTGCAGGTCAAAATAAATCTGTTTAACTTTTCCCTTGAAACTGGCACTATTTTCCCTTCCTCTTAAAACACAGAATCTGTTGCAGTTATGTGCCTAAACATTTGAACTCGATGGCTCACTCATTCCAAAGGCTGAATAGTTTTAACATTTTTTTAACGCAAACAGCCTCAAACTACGGGGTGAAACTTAGCTCTTAAGTGTAGCCTACACTTTGCCAATTAAATAAGTAGCCTGAATTTTCAAATGCAATGAAAAACAGCTGTGAACAAAGTCATCGCATGCTATGAGTCAGTAAAGGAATCAGTGATGTGAAAAAACCTGAGAGCTTAAAGGTGCAGAATTTCTTCATAAAGAAAATTTCGGAGTGTATGGGGAATTTTTTAAAGCTCTTGCTGCTCTTTTTATGATCAGTTTTGGGCTTATTTGGGCAGAGGTATCGCTGCCCGTAGTATGCAGATTTTAAGCTGAGTTAGAAGAAAGAAGTGACTTGCATGGTTTGGAAAGGAATTGAATGGGGTAATATACAATCTTTCTTTCTCTGTAGGCCAGAACTTATGCTTGTTTCCATCGATGACTTAAAAGTTCAAATTCCAAGAAATCCCTCCAGTTTTCTAGAGGAGATGTCACACTCTAGATTTCTTGAATGTAGGTACAGAGAAGCTCGGGCTTTCTTTCAGGTTAGTGGTAATCAGATAGTGTCTCTGAGATGTCGTATATGTTTTCTCTCATTGACCCAAACCTACTAACAGTTAACTGTTTATTGGTTTGATTTGGGTTTGGTTTTTGTTTTTTTTTTTTACTAAAAAAAGGACTTTTCACATGCATAAAGCTAAACGAATCATCTGAGACTTAATCCATAGAGTTTAGTAGGTGATAATAAAACTAAAACTTTAACTGAAAATCATGGCGTGTCTTTTTTAACTTAGAGCTTTTTTATTTATTTTCCAAAACTTTGAAAGGAAGAGGTGACAAACATGTCCATAGTTCTTACACAGTGTTGTTGTTATGCAGATGTCATGTAAATAAGATTGTGTGTGTCTTTGTGGTTGAAAATTTTTCTTATGGCGCTTCTCAAAGTTCTGAGTAATGCTTGATTTTGTATTATTTTGCACTCCGTGCTGGTTTTCCAAATTTCCTGGTTTAGATTATTTGCAATGGCATATTCATTCTGAAATTACCTGTTTAATTGTTTTTTGACCATGTAAGCTAATGTTTTCAGCATTATTTAGAGCGTTATTTTCAGAACATTGCTACCCGATTTAGCGGGCAGTAGAAAACTTTCTGCTGCAGCATGGGGTGCATTTTGTCCTAACTTGGAAAGAGCTGAGATACAAAGTGGTCAGAGGTTACCACAGTTAGCTAAGACTCAAGTCAGAATCAGGTTGCTAAATCTGAGCCATCTCTTGATTTCATCTTCAGACATTTGGGGAAGGGACTTCTCAGGGAAGGGAAGACCATCATTGAGACTGTTAGGCTGTAACTCCCCACGTGTGTAGCAGGAGGGTTAATATACCCAAGGATATAGTTGCTTCGTCATGTAAATAACAGAAATTTTAAGCACGTTCCACATTAGCTTTGAAACCCCTCAGGCTGTATTTGCCACTGACAGAAAAATGCACCTCTGAAGTTATATTGGACTTTGGAATTTTAACCTTGAAATAAGCAGCTGTCATCCATTTCAAAAAGTACTCATTTCAGCTCTTTGTTGGCCAAGAGCGCTTAGTGGAATCAGTTGTGAAGCTGAGTGGTGTGTTGTAGGCTGTGTTTGATGTGGTAGTGCTGGCCCAGACTTAGGCGTTGGTTTTGGCTGTCTCTAGCAGATCCTGCCACAGTTGTAGCTGGAAGGTAGGAGTGATCTTCGCCTGGCGCCGTTTCTGCTCTGTAGCGGAGCTGTCAATGTCCACGTGTAACACGCGGTGGCGCCAAACAAACTCATATGCTGGAACCGGACCCTGTTGCCCCCCTGGACTCTGTCTTCAGCCTGTGCAGAAGTAGGGTTCATCCGTATTGTTGGCTGCTGCTGAGAATCGCTCTCTGATACATATATTATTCTGATGCTATTTTACTGTGACTTTGCATTCTGGTAGTTTGGAGAAACTGAAGACCGATGTTTCAGAGTTGAAATTTTAACTCACCATTCCTAGTGCGTGTTCTCAAACTAGGCTGTATGCGTGCTAAAAGATACTGCCCAGATGTTAAGTAAATTTTTAAAGGTCATTTTTACTTATGGCACTGAGAAATGAAGAGACAGGTTTGCTTTCTGACAATAGCTTGTTTGTTCCTCTTTGCCTTCCAGTTGTATCCTGATGACGCCTCTCTTGATGCAGTGGAGTTCAGAAAAAAAGCAAAGTCCTTGCTCCATCTGGCTACCTTGACACTGAATGGCTTAGGAGTAAAGTTCTGGCTGAGCAGCGGGACGTGCCTTGGTAAAACATCTGCTTTACTTTGCATTTTTAAACTCATCTGAAATTTTGCACATTTCATCCTCTCTTGCTCGTGATGTCAGCTGAGGTTAAATGTATCGGGCTGGAAGGTATTGGCTGTGTTGAAACAGGCCTTTTGCTCCTGACAAGATGCTTTTCTGTTAGAAACTGGAGCCTTGGAGATGCTGAGCAAATATCAGGTGAAGCTTTTAGTATTGTTATCAATTGTCTGTGTTGTATTGATCATTGCTTAGAAAGTAATCAGCAGTTCCCTGAATTTACAGAAATGGAAGTTGGAAAACACAGTGAGGGGCAGCTTATTTCTAATATCAATGTAGACTCTCACCTGAATTTTACTCCCTTGGATTTTGTTACTTATCACCAACTTTAGAAATAGAGTTTACATCCATCTATCTGTCTGTTTATTTTCATTTTTAAACACTTCCTTTTAATGAACAGTCAGCCTATTAAAGCAGATACCACAAGTTTTCAGTTCTGCTGAAGATGGTGAGAGTTCTTGAAATAGGTTGTGAAAACTCTGGTGTGTACACATGGCACTTGTATTTGTTTAGTACTGGGGAATAAAATTTTCTGAATGAAGGGTTAATAAAAGCTGCTTTAATGATGCAGGCAAAGGATATCCCATGTCTCGTGTTATTGTTTTGCAGTCAGTAGTGATTGAAAAATTTACATTGCAGACGCTATTTAAAATAATAGGTTGAGATTAAAAGCACAGCTGTAGAACTGTAACTGTCCATTGCAGATTAGATTTGACCCTAGATGAAGAAGATTTTTATCTTTAAAGACACTTAGTTACAAAACTGAAGACATTTTGTCTGCAAAAGAGTTAGTGTTTTCTCCCTCATTCTTGGCTTTCTGGAGGAAAGATCTGACTGTAAGTGCAGTAATACTTGTTTTGTCCAGTGTGGTTCATTTGACACTAGAGAATGACAGAAGTCTTGTTTATGGCCTTATGCAAAGGTCTGTGCCTGTCTAAATAACAGCAGTTAGTTTTTATGTTGCTTTTGTTCCGTAGATGAGTTTCTCACGTTCCTGAATTAACTAGTTAAATTTTTTTCTCTCTTCTTTTTTTTTTTTTTTTTTAATTTAACTCAGGCTGGTATAGACAATGCAGTGTCATTCCTTACAGCAAAGATGTGGATTTGGGAGTCTTTATAAAGGACTACAAAGCCGACATCATTCCAGCTTTCCAGAAAGCAGGGTTACCACTGAAGCACAAATTTGGCAAGGTACCTAGATAAGGAACAATTTGATTCATGTGCTGCACATCACTTACCTGGAAGTGTGTATCTGAATCCTGCTTGGGAGCAGGAGTCTTACTTATTATGATTTTACCTAGCATATAATCTTGTTAATTTTTATGTGCTCATTGAACGGTGTGTTAGAAAATGTCCTGCTTGATAACTTAAGCCCTGTTTGGGAGAGCCCAAATTCCACCTCAGAAAAAGTTTATGAAGGAGTATAATCTGTGTCAGTGGTGCTAGGGAAACTTAAGGTAGTAGTATTATTTAGTCTTGTAAGATTGGATAGGCCTCATCATATCAGACAATTGGTTCAAACCTCTGATAGGATCTGTAGTGCTGTGGGTAAAACTAGAAGAAAGGGAAGGATGGATGAGATGGACACTGAGCTTGTTAATTGTTAGTTTATATGGATCATTATTTAGCTTTTTCAGAGTGTAGGTTGCAGAATGTTAAAGAAAAAAAATACAGGAAGGTTCAGCCACAGTTCAAGTATTACATCATTACTGGTGCAGCTGAGTGATTTATTATAGTGGCTTAAATGAAGACAGCTTCTTGTCATGTGTTTGTTCACTGAAAGTAGTTTGCTTGTAACAGAGGACAAGGCAATGGTGCTGAAGCTTTTGTGAGGCCAGGTAGAGAGGGACCTGGGCGGGTACTGGTTGACTGGTTGACACCATGAGCCAGCAGTGTGCCCAGGTGGCCAAGAACGCCAGTGCCATCCTGGCCTGTATCAGGAATACTGTGGCCAACAGGATCAGGAAAGTCATTCTGCTCCTGTACTCAGCACTGGTTGGGCCACACTTTGAGTACTGTGAATGTGACCAGAGAAAGGCTGAGAGGGCTGGTGAGGCTGAGCCCTACAAGGAGCAGCTGAGGGAGCTAGGGTTGTTCAGCCTGGAGGAGGCTCAAGGGTGACTTATTGCTCTTTACAACTACCTGAAAGGAGGCTGTAGCCAGGTGGGGGTTGGTCTCTTCTCCCAGGCAACCAGTGACAGAACAAGAGGACGCAGTCTCAAAATGCAACGGGGCAGGCTTAGGCTGGACAATTGGCACTGGAATGGGATGCCCGGGGAGGCGGTGGAGTCACCGTCCCTGAAAGTGTTTAAAAGGAGACTGGATGAGGCACTTAGTGCCATGGTTTAGTTAATTAGAAGGTGTTAGGCAATGGGTTGGACTCGATGATCTCAAAGGTCTTTTCCAACCTCTGGTCAGTTCTGTGATTCTGTGAAGAGAAGGTAGCCCTACAGAGGTGCAGAAAATTTTTCATGTTCTCAAGGCACGTGAATAAAAATAAAATTGCAGAGTTAGTGTATTTTCTTTAGTTAGGATAGGAGTCAGTCTGCATACCTGACCGAAATAAACCCTTTTTCTGACACCTGCTGACATACGGAGCTGTGTATTTTTGTCTTGCAGGTAGAAGACAGCTTGGAACTTTCTTTTCAGGGGGACAGTGATGTGAAACTTGATATTTTTTTCTTCTATGAAGAGGATGACCACATATGGAATGGAGGAACTCAGGCTAAATCGGGCAAGAAATTTAAGTATGAACTGGATTCGTATCTCTTATAGGAAAGAAATGGAACAAGTTCTTGTCTGTTTAGCGTTGGCATTTTGTGCATTGTGTGGTGTTGTCTGGCAAAGTCTGTGTTTGTGGGAAAGGCAGTTACCAGAGGAGATTCAGTGGAGAATTTAAACTTTAGAGACTGGAGGAGCAGAAAGAGAGCAGTGCTGTGCCTTACAAGAGAGGAGCTGGCCTGGTCATATGTCAGTTTTCTTACGGAATCAAAGCAATGCTGGCATGTCATTGCATGTAGACAAGCCTACAATCAAGCAGATTTTGTCTGAACTTTGGCAAGCTCTGAGTTAAACAGATGAGAATGAAGTCTCTAAAATGGTGTTCATTGCACAAACTACTTTTATAGTAACGAATGAATCCTTAGGCATTTGTCACGGTGGCAGAGTGTTATGGCAGAAGATCCCAACTGTCCTTGCAAAGTTTTGGATTTTAAGGTAATGATTTGGAATGCTTTATTGAGTGCAGTGTGACAGCAGCAGAGATGACTACTGCAGACCTTCTTGTTTCTTGTTTGTGTTCTGAAAGCGGAATTTTAACCAGGATCTCACATTTCTTGCCTCATACCTTTCAGTATTAAATCAGAAAATAAGTACAACAGTTTCCTAATCTACTTAGCAAATGGAATGTAGATTTTGATAATTAGGTTTGTTTCTTTCCATCATCCATCTTAGCTCAGAGACAGTAGCAAACTACTTGAAAACCTTCTTGATTTCTATGGGATTTCATTGTCATTTGTATTTGGCCTGAATGTATTTACTTATAGTTAGCTAATGGGAACTTAGTCAATACTGTCACCCAGATGATGATAAAAGTCTGAGTCCTTGTCAGTTATCACTGTTGTGAAATGATAAAGATTAAGGAAGATACTTTCATGCCCGAGTCAAAAGGCACACTTATAAATAGACTAAAGGAAGAGCTCTTGGATTATTCCCACAGGAAACATGCTGTGTTGCAGACTGTTTTTCACAGAATCACAGAAATATTTTCTTAGAATAAAGCAATAATTTCATAATGACTTTTCCAAAGCAGACCCAGTGTCAGGTGTTCTGTACAAGTTTGTTGGGGGATTTTGAGTCTCATGTTCCTGGAGGAAGCTCAATACATTGCTTTCCTGATTGTGCTTCTCTTACATTCTCTTTGAAAATACCATTGTAGCATCAGACTCTAGGCACCTAAGAGCTAGGGGTTTTTTTTAACCCTTTAATGTGACTGGTCCAACACTTGCAAATAGAAAGCAGATATGAGGCTGTGTTGTGCTTCATTTCTTGGAACTACAGCTGTCATAGAACATTTTCCTTTTCTTGGTAATTTTTTCAGTTGTAATTTTTTTCAAGGTTTACAAACAGCTTTTTGGTTCATTAAGACCTACTTCGCTTAGCCATAGTAGCATAGTCAGGCATTGGAATGGGCTGCCCAGGGAGGTGATTGAGTCACCAACCCTGGATATGTTTAAAAGCCACTTGGATGTGGTGCTTGGGGATATGGTTTAGGGTGAGCCTTATAGAGTAGGGTTGTTGATTTGACTTGGTGATTCTGAGGGTTTATCATTATAAAGGCTCTGAGCTCTGACAGAATATGGCTGTTCAGAATACTTAGCCAATTCCAGATGTGTGTTATTCCAAATATCTTCTCAGAAAGATAAAAACCATCACAATATTTTAGCTGTGAGATGGGGTGATTTAGCATGCTTGATCAGAATGACTGCAGTATCAGAGTGACCCTCAGTTTTGCTTAGTCTTCAGCCCTTTCAGAATTGTGGGAGAAGATAGATGTGAGAAGGTCAGTCAAAACTGAAGGGATGGTTTCATCATGTTGAATCCTAAATCCACTTCAACAATTTTAAAGTAAGTTCATGTGGTTGTTACTAGATCATTATATAGAAGAGTGAGAGTTCTGTTCCAAGGTATTTTAAAACAGTTTTCCAACACTACTTCCCTCTAGACTGATGATGTTTGAACTAGTTGAGTAAGGAGTTGGCTGGATAGTCACACTCAAGCCTTTGTCTGCAACTCTTTCAAATGTCCAGCTGGAGACCAGTGACAAGTGACCCCCACGGTTGGCATTGGGGCCAGTGGTGTTTAATGGCTTTGTTGGCAACATGTACAGTGGGATCGAGTGCACTCTCTGCCATGCTGACTTGTACAGTTGACATGCCTGAGGGAAGGGATGCCACTCAGAGCTTCCTTGACAGGCTTAAGAGATGGGCCCATGCAAACCTCATGACGTTCAACGAGAGCAAGTGCAGTGTCCTGTACCTGGGTGGGGCAATTCCAAGCACAAATACAGCCCTAGCATTGTGTAGATTGAGGGCAGCTCTGCAGAGAAGGGCTTGGGGATGTTGGTGGATAAAAAGCTCAATTGTGACCTGGCAATGTGTGCTCACAGCCCAGAAGGTAAACCATAACCCGGGCTGCATCAAGAGAAGTGTGNGTGTCCTGTACCTGGGTGGGGCAATTCCATGCACAAATACAGCCCTAGCATTGTGTAGATTGAGGGCAGCTCTGCAGAGAAGGGCTTGGGGATGTTGGTGGATAAAAAGCTCAATTGTGACCTGGCAATGTGTGCTCACAGCCCAGAAGGTAAACCATAACCCGGGCTGCATCAAGAGAAGTGTGTCCAGCAGTTTGAGGGATGATTCTCCCCTTCTACTCCACTTAGCTGCAGCACTGTTTCAGCTCCAGGGCCCCCAGCATAAAAAAGACATGGGCCTGTTGTATCAGAAGGGCCATGAAGGCACTCGGTGGGCTGGAACTCCCTTCATATGAGGACAGGCTGAGAGAGCTGTGGTTGCTGAGCCTGGAGAAGAGAAGATTCCAAAGGGAGCAGCACCCTTCCGGTACCTGAAGGGAGCCTACAGGAAAGATGGGGAGGGACTCATTATCAATAGAGAGCGTACTGTAAGATGAGAGGTAGTGTTTTCAGACTGTAAGAGGGTAGATCTAGCTTTGATATGAGGAAGCAGTTTTTAACAGCAAGGGTGTTGAGACGGTGGAACAGGTTGCCTAGGGAAGTTGTGGATGCCCCCTGGCCTTCAAGGCCCAGGTTGCATGAGGGTCTGAGCAACCTCATTTAGTAGGAGGTGTCTCTGCCCATGGCAGGGGGGTTGAAACTAGATGATCTTCTGAGGTCCCTTCCAACCCAAACCACTCTATGATACTCCGATTTTCTTCAGAAAGCTAAATATTTGCATAGACATACTTCTTGTACATCTTGCAAAACAGAAATACCAGGAATTAAAATACTTCTCATTTACCCTCTAAAATATTTTCCATTAGTCATTTTTATTCTCTGTCTCCTTGGAGAGCTGGTTTCTAACTCTTAAAAGCCTTGCTGTGCAGTTTGCACTTCCGTGTATGCAAACACTTCCTCATCCTGCAGACACAAGTGTGTTCATTCTTATTATCTTGTCTTGATGTTACAACAATTGAGACCACCCGTTTGTTTACAAAACTAATACTGGACACTTGTGTTCTTCACTAGTGAAGAAATATTCACGGAATAGGCATTTAGGAATCAGATCTGGACTGTACTCGTTAATTCTTAAAATTACTTAATTCTGTAGGTTCTTAGTGTGGAGGACTTTGTGTAATCCTAAAATCTTTTCAGTACTTTTACGTCCCAAGACTGATGTGACTGAATTTGGAGGGAAAAAAAAAAAAAAGAGTGAGCAATGTCTTGTGTACAAGATGTACATGTGGAAGTGTGTATGTACTTTGCCTTATCCCAGGGGCTTGAAATGAGCAAACAATGAGCAAGAATTTCAGTAGTGCGGAGCATCACTGAAAGCTACATTTTTTTTGTCAGTGATTATAAACATTTGATTTTAGTGATAGTTAAATTATTATTTTGGTAAAATTTCCAACAGACATTTTCATTTGCTTGTTAGTTCATTTAAATTACCCATTCATTCAGCTTAGAATTATTGTTCAGGTTTCATTATCTGGGAGATTGATAATGTCATTAGTTTCCTGATAGCTTTTGCATGTGCATCCCCATTGCAGCTCTCATAGGTGAATGATCTCCTGGATTAACAAGAACTAAATAGCTGCTCTTTGATGATTATAGACTCATTAATGAAGTTTGTTTACCTGGTTTTCAGCTTGGTAGGTGGCACTTTTTTTCTTTTTTGTTTAGTTTAGAGCTTATCTGTAGTCTTTGGATATACCAACAAAAGCACTCAACCATTTTTTCCTCTGCCTCAATTTAAGGCATGAAAGCAAAGTTGGTGTTTTGTCTTTTAATATTTCTGATACAATACAGGCACTTGCTTAGGACTTTAAAAATTCATTTTGTGCTTAGAGGAACACAGAGGGTTTGTAGTTCATGCAAATGCATGAATCTTAACCTTCTTTTTCAATAGGTCAAAGTGTTTCATTTTAACCCTTGAAAATGAATTTTAAAATCACGTGTTTTCCTGTGTAACACTTTACACCTTCAGAAGTAGGAGTGATCCTCTGCAGGAATATCACACAGGCTTCGGTATTTACCTGTTTAACAAACATCAGCTCTGGCACCATGTGTCTGTAGAGTGACATTGAGATCGAATTGTGAAATTTACCTGTAGACTTCCACTGGCGTAACTATACAGGGCTTATGTTGCCCTTCTGGAGAAAACAGGTGCAGAGCAAGGTCATTTCAGAAGAATAAAGTATTTTTTAAATTTGAAAGGGCTGTGAAGATTTCAGAAAGTGTGAAGTGGGCACCTCTGAATTCCACATAGCTTCTGGGATCTTTAAACACAGAACCTGAGGGGAAGTTGCATGATTTGTTTGGTAAAGTGGAAGAAGGTAAAAACTTGTTTTTAGAAATGACTTTCAGTATTTAATGCTGCTTTTACCAGAATCTCCCCTACCAAATAACATGTATCCTCCTCTTGATACCCTTCTAAATGATGTCACTTTTTAATCCAGTTTGTAAGTGGAAAAGTAGAGACAGAAACTTAAG
>VWYK01030918.1:0-12355 GCA_013399775.1 Semnornis frantzii | reverse complement strand
TCCCAAACCATCACATCCTATATTACACATCGCTTTAGGAGTCAGTGGAACTAAAAAGATTGACAAATAAATATTTCTCCTAAATGTGCACTTTGAAATCCAAACAATGATTTTTATGATATTGAAGAAAAGGTGTTTTGTTTACATTTAAAATGGCTATTAGGTATAGTTTTATGGCCTGCATAGTGATATGACCTTGTCCCAGGTTGGGAACTATAAGGTTAAAAAAGTCCTCTAGGGACTAGCAGATTATTATTCAATTCCATAATTCTGCTATCTCTTCATAAGCTCACAGCAAGGTCAGCTTGTTCTCCTTTCCTCCCCCTCCACCCTTGTGTCTGGCAGGAGCTGCGTTATGGGGACAAACGTGTAAGGATAGGCCTGGTTTGGGGCCTCCAGAGGCTGTGCTTAGGCCTCTTGGATGGCAGAGGTATGGGGGGAGGGGGAGGATTGGAGCACTGGGGATGATAGATTTAGTTTTGGGTTGGGAAAAAAAATCAGGGGTTTCACTTATGGATTCCGTATCTGCTTTGTAATTTGTCTGTAACTCTTTCCAAATATAATTCTGGTTTTTTTCACCAATTCATTTGAGAGCTTCACTCTGTCGGCTCTTTAAACCCATGACAGACCTTCATCAACTGGAAATGCTGGTCGACGAGACTTTGATTCTGAAAAAAAACCCTCCTATTGTAAATAAATGGATAGTTTATGCTATTTAGCAGAAAACTAGGAGATAATCAGATGCGACTTAGCTGCATAAGCATAGTTTGAAAAGAACCTTTTCCATAAAAGAACAATTGGCAATGTTGATATTTTCAGTGCTTTTTATTTCATAGTAGCAAATTTAAATAAAAGTTCATTATAAATGTCCAAATTAGACTGTGAGTAGGTGACCTGTAGTGTATTTTTATCCTTAAGGCAGACCTGGTAGAGCTTTAATGATATTTGACAATGTGTATTTTTTTGGCTTCTAAATGCTGACTTCACTAAATGAGAGTCAGAGCGATGATACATTAGTGTTCATTAACGTTCCAGCACTGTGCATGCACAAATAGCCTTCTAATAGCTCATTCCACAGCTGTAATTTAATGTATTTCAATGAGAGTCTTTGATCTTCGACATCTGTGGACTCTGTGTTTTAGAAATAGCTTATAAGCACTCTTTTAAGTGAATGAAGACCAAAAACTTCAGCAGCATATTTACAAGGCCAGAAATCATGATGTGCTGCATTAGGATTCACAAGCTGCATTTAGCAGCAAACTTTGGCAAACACATGATTTGCAGAAGTAAGTGGAAAACCTGAGGTTTGGGAAAAGAAGTGATGTTGGTCACAGTATTTTTCTGGTTTCACACAGGTAGTAATGCCATTGATGGAATTACAAAGATAGAGGCCTCTCAGACCACCTAAGACTTTTGCCTGAAGTGATTGTTCTGATTTTATTGAGGACTGCCTAACATGTTGAAGTCCTAAATATGTACAAGTAGTAATCTATAATTATTTCACGGTCCTACCCTTTGGAGTATTAAATAATTTCCTTCATTCCTTCAGTGTAGTCACCAGAAATCTCTGTCTGTCTATATAACATACTCCCTGATTTTGCTGAAGGCACATTTTGCATTTTTTCATAATTCACATTCAAAATGTTTAGACATTTTTAATATTGAAACTTCATTTCCCCCCCTTAACTGGCCAGAAACCTGGACAGCATGAGATGGAATTTAAAACAGAATGATTCTACACCCGGTATCATTCAAGCTCTAACATTAGATTGGAAGCCATGCTTAAAGATATGCTTAAAGGAGAGAACTATGACGTAAGAATAAAATCTTTGTTAAAACAAAATCAAAGGCGTGCTGGTTAGACTGCAGCTCAGCACCTTTTCACCTGGCTATGCTAAAACAGTCAAGCAACCACCTCTGTGAAAGGTAAGGCTGAATGCTAGAGCTGCCTAAGAAAAGTTAATTCATCTCAGTTAAACAAAAATGTTTCTAACATTACTCAATTGTGGAAATAATATTTAAGAGATACCTTTGCATGTGTTTAATTAAAACGAAAAGCTGAGTAAGTCATAGGACTGAAGTGTAGATTAGCAACACGGCATTCTTTTTGCAAAAAATCCCAGTTCTTTGAAGTATTACATCGACAGAAACTTTCTTCTTGCAAGATCCTCTTAAAATTGGCTATGTGAGATGTGTACATTATGTAAGTTGTGGGGTGGCCTCCATCACAGGTGTCACTAGTTCTCAGCATAGGTGCATATGCTTTATCCTGAGTTCTGCTAGTGACCATCACCTTTGTATAGTCTTTCTTGAGTATCTCATTTAAGCCGCTGTCAGATATGTTATTTCCACAGGGACAATCCAAGTCCCAAGTGTGAAGCTATTCATTGCTGTAGCCCTATGTATTCCATTGTCCCCTTGCCTCACACAAAAAGTGCCACCTGGTTTGACTTTCAGGCAAATAATACAGACAGCAGCAACGAGAAGCGACATTGACAGCTTTCCTACCCCAGGATGACTTTTATTTTACAGGATATAGAGTTCTTGGCATATCATATACAAACTAAGCTGAAGTCAGAGTCTATGCCGAACGGTTCTGTTCAGCACTCCGCATAGGAAGTAAAACAAATTATTCTGAGTTGTAGCAACACTTTTAGCAGACTAGAAATGGGAACATTTTTCATGGTGCAGAAACTAACTTAGTTACTCAATCTTCTTATCCTTTTAATTTAATATTTAAAATAACCCTTTGGGCTATACTAAATCTGAGAAATTTCAGCCCAACAGGAAACTTTTCAAGGCCAGTAGTAGTAGTAGTAGTGAAAATAGCACTAAGGATGTTCTGCAACATTTCTGTTTTGGAAATATCACAGTATCTCCAAGGTTGGAAGAGACCTCAAAGATCATCAAGTCCAACCCATTACCTTTACAGTTTGAAGCTACATCTCAATTAAGATGAATTCTCTGCTGCTCCACTACTGTTCTTTGTCTCTGGATGAATAGCAAATAGAAAATGTAGGTGTATATATGAGGCAGCGTTTATTTTCAGAGGAAGCAAAAACATATACTTTTAGTTCCCAAACTATACGATCACAGTTTTCCACTACCTGAGGAATGCAGATGGCTCCGTAAAAGGTTAATGTGATCCTTGTTATTTATCATGCTTGTAATTTTTATCAATTTTACATTAGATATAAGAAAACCTAACAAACCTTTGAACTGTGACTACAAAGGTACATATAGCAACATATTTTAATGACAGTGTTAGTCAAAACTATTAGCTGATTTCCTTAAACAAAATGAATAGTTAATGTAATGACACTTTCATTTTCATATATACTGTGGTTCTCAAAATTAAAGGAGGAAAATGAAGCAAAATCTTCATGAATACTTGAATATTTTCCAACAGGGCAAGTAAATAACGTGTATGTACAGTGTAACAATGAAAACAGAATAATCTCTAAAGTTTTAGTATCAAAATAATGTTGATTTTATTGTTTTGCAGAATCTTTAATAAGATTCAGATTAAACAAATTAGGGACATCTCTTCTTATGATGCCAAAACCATAAAGCAGGATTAAATGCATCTTAAGCATTTAGATAAACTTCCTGTGAGAACTAAGAAGAGCATCGATACATTGAATGTAACTTTAACTCACTTTTCACTTTTTAAAGAGAAAGAGAACCAAACAATGAGTAATCCTGTTGGAAAATGTCTTCTTCAGGCCTGTCATTGTAACAACTATGCCCCCTGCAAGAGAAGCAATTGAGTCTTTAATAATGTACACGTATTTTTTACAGTCTGTATACCATGAAGCTCATGCATTCTAAGCAAGCAAATACAGAGTCTCTAGATAATTTTGGTTTTAGTCTCAAAGGGATTTATATCACATCATGGGACAACTCCTTGAACACAAATCTCTCATCTAAGGAATCTAAGGAAACTTATAACAGTGGATCATGAATGCTTTTTTTTGCAAGTTTCCAGATATTGTCTCAGTAGTGTTTATGCAGCATAAGAAATGTCTTCACTTGATTATGTCTCTCTCTGTCAATGATCATACACAGCTTAAAAATAAAATCCTGCAGCTGTATACAGGAGCAATGTTTTTCAAATGTTCTTGATTTAGAGTTCCCCTGAACACTGATACTGGATTAATATACTTGGAGAGCATTTGCACAGATAACTTGAGTTTTCTGCAGACTATTTTAACCTCTGTACATCAAGAAGCAGGCTATATTTTTTTATGCTCAATGCAGTCTTTCTTAGGGTAGGTATGTTTTACTAATTTAGCATTCAAGTATTTGTCTTTATAATAGTTCAATCAGCCGTATGTCTCAGAGGTTATACTGAGAACTTCTTTGATCCCCATCCAATACTTACAGATTACAATGAGCAGTTAGCAAGGCACTCACCATCTGTTCAGGAGAAAAAAGGTATCTTCTTTGTTTGAGTGGACGAGTGGGAAAATAATTTAGAAAGCTGATTATTAGTTTAAGTAGATAAGGGGCAAAATTCTGTTAAAAAAGAACAAAGAAAAATTCCTGCTGCTGGTACAGTACTGTGTATCCATACAGACAGGAGGACTGACTACAAAATATGTCAGCAGGGGCTATTACTGGATAGCAAGTCTAAGTAACTACTGAATAACAAATTCTGATGAGATTTATGGAATATTTTTTCATTATGAGGATGATAAAAAATTGGAATATATAGTCCAGGGAGACTTGACTATCCAACCTTGATAGTCAAAATTTGGTTTGTCATGGTCCTGAACAACCTGATTGAATTATTAGGTCCTGTTCAGTATAGAAGTGTGACCATCTGATTACCAAGAGTCCTGTGCAACTTATTCTCTGGTTCTACGATGTAGTTAGGTAACATCATACCTCCAGATTCCGTCTATGTATAAAACTGATGCCCTGGAGTGACTAATTTACTGTGAGGAGAAGTGAGCACAATACATTCTTTTACTGCTGCTCTGGTCTTTGCTATTCTTCGAAACCAAAGTGTATTGAAAAAAGTAGCGTGAGATAGTGTGGTAAAAATTACATTCTTATTTCTTTTTGGAAGTCAGAGAACAACCTATTTCTCTTATGTAATATTAGATTTGAAAGTTTAGGACACAAGTTAGAGGTACAGTCTCCAGTGTCAGTGAAGGAATGGAGATCCTAAGGTACCTGCTCCAAATCGTCTGAGCTTCGGGGCACTATCCGACTGTATGCCTGTATTTGTATGATGCAGCTACCTCCCCTTTCTGATCTCTGAGATCTTTAGTATGTTTTCTGTAGTGAGGAAAGAGGTAGAGTGGTGGCTTTTGGATACTACTGAAATAACTACAACTGGTCTTAAATTTATGTTGTTTTAGTAGTATGACTCCATGCATATATCATTAGTTACCTCGTTTAACCATCCGAAGAGTTCAGATGTTTAGATCTCTAAAACCAAATTCAGTCCAAACTCAGATGCTATGTTTTTGGCTTCCTTATAGGCCTCGAAACAACAAAACATGTATGTGTTTTCTGTAGACTTAATCAAATGATAATTCTGTGATCCCATTGTTACAGGTTTTTTATAAAATGTTGTTAGGAAAGGTTCATCTCTTAGTACATCCTCACTAAGGTGGTTAGACATTTCTCTTTTGGTATGGGCAGAATCTAATTTGTAAAGTATATACAAGGGCTGCCAAAATGCCTGTTTGTCATTTTCTTCTCTTAGCCTAGGGCTACAACAGTTGTTTGACACTTGTTGCTGAGATCATAGAGCATTTTAGGGCTCTGAGCAACCTGATGTAGTCTGAGGTGACCATGGCAGGGTGGTTGAAGCTGGATGACCATCCATCTGCTAATTAAAACTTATTACAGTCTCAAAGTAGGTGGGCTGTGTGAGGCTGTTCCAGTGACATGCCACACATTCATGCCAACAGAGATCTAACGTCTTTAGGTACCAGAGACCAAGTTTAGTCAGATACAAACCACAGTCTCATTTACTGAGACTTAATACTGCCATGTAACTAAAACCACGTTTCTAATCTGAATTAATGTAAAGCAAATTAAGAGTGCTGTGGGTTACAAATGCTGTTGTTGCTTCAGCCTTTCTCTTTTCCATTTCTTTTTGGTGTGAACTGAGGAGTAAAAGAATTCCATGGTTCATTGGATGACCTTTTTTACACAGATTGCCAGTGACTTACAATGAGGTTTTCGGAGCTGGTAGATGTGGCAAGCATCCTCCATACTGTAAGTTGCTTGGTAAAAGCAAATCTCATGATTACATCACATCATAGCAACAGTCTAGATTGAAGTCAGTTATTTCGGATATAAATGCAGGGAGGAAATTGCCTTAAAACCTTACTAAGATTCACAAATAACAGCAAACAGCACTTCATAAACTTGAAACAAAACAGGAGAGTCATCACTTGAGAGAAAATTGTCAAGAGAAGCTAGGCGGACCAAGGTCAGTGTGTCTTGTCTGAGGAGCATGGAGGGAGTCCCTCTGTAAGGTGCAGGCTGGAGTGCCAATATGGAGCCATTTTCTCTCTTATTATTTCCCCAGACAGATTTCCTTGTATTCTATAAAGGGTGTTCTAAGCATCAGTTGGGCTTAATTTGACTTTGACTTGCTAATAGGCAATATCATTAGACTATAGCGCAATGAATTTTAAATCCAGTTGCAGAGTGAGTGATGCAGCTTAAATCTGCACCCTTTTTTATTTTAACATTTCCCTAAAATATTCTTTCTAATTTAGACTCCTCATAGCAACAGAGGTCAGCAGACATAGGTTAGCACAGATCCAGTAGAAAAAGAAAACCAAAGCCTGCCAGAAGTATCTTCTCAGCATTCAATTCAAACTGAACAGTTCAGCAGTACAGGAAAAGGAAATACCTAACTCAGGAGCTTATGAACAACTTAAGAGCCTTACAAAATCCATATCCAAGCTCCTCACATAAGCTCAGAGATGGGTCCAGTGGTTAAGTCCCCACTTACTCTCTTTCTTTTCCTCATAGACATCTTTTTTTTTAGGGTCTTCCTGTTAATATAATTAATGTTTTTTATAAACCATTCTGTAATTTAGCAAGTGTGTACTCTAAGCTTTTTACCTTGTTTCACTTCTTTTTCTTCACTCTCTTTAGCTGCACAGCAATATACATCCAGCAACACCCTTGAAATCCCCTTTTCCTCTGCTGTCCCACCAGAGTACTGCTTTCCAAAACAAGAATGTGTAACTGTTGTTTTTTAGATCTTTCTGATGCTTCTTGCTTTAGTTGTTGATTATAAAACAACATTGGGCAAACAGCTAATCAAGGAAAGTGAGATTATGAATATTCACACTACATCTCAGCGAAGACAATAAATGAGACAATTACAGAATCTCTAAACAGATCTGATGTGATTACATCTCTTACAATGCTATGACTAAGGAGTACCAATTATCCAGTTATGATTGCTGTAAGATCACAGGAGAAAGTATAAAAGACACAATACATTCACTTCAAGGTAAGCACAGCTTCCTCACTAACATATGGAGCAGGGAACAAAGTATCTGAAGAAATGCAGACTGGCACAGCCCAATACACCTAGGCCAGCTCTGTGGCAAGCAGAATTTAACAGAGAAGTACTGTGCAAAAAAAGGGAGTAGATGTAGCTGTTCAGTCACCATGTCAGTCTAGTTTGGATAGCACAGAAGTAAAATTTAACAGCCATGGACAGTACTATGCAATTTAGTTTTAAAATATAAACTAGATATGCAGTAACTGTGTGCCATCTGCATTTCAAAGCAGTTCACCAACAGTAGAATTATACCTCTAATGAAGACTCAAGCTTCTTTTGTTCACAAAAACACACTGGTGGTTACACAACACCATCAAAGAAGGCTTTGATGTACTTTGGCAGGATGATGCACAACGGCAGCATGTCACTAAGGAGACAGCATCTGGACAACACATTCAATTAAACACAGCAAAGAACAATCTCTCTGATGATAAACTTCCTCCTTGCTCTCTAAACTTTTAAGTTGCATGTAACCTGCACTTCTGTAATGAGTCAGGGAATTCTTCTTTTTTGCATGTATTTTACTTAGAAAAAACTTTTTTTTAATGCAATAGCTAGCAGTTATGAATTACTTAAACCTATCATCAGCCACATCCCAAATGAATAAAGAATCAAATAATGAAAAAAAGCACCACTGCAACCTTAAACACACAACCAGGATAGTGATCTACACAGAATACCTGGAAGGTTCACAAATACCACCTCTAACAAGTGATGGCATAGAGTCGCAAACTGCTTTGAAGGAAAATGACCTGTCGAAAGCACAGTTTCACCAAGAGGAAGCTTTCATTTCAGCATGCCTCGAGTAGTAGCTATGACAGTAAAGAGCATGGTAGAGGTACTAGTGCAGAATCATTCAGCATGCCAGTGGAATTCAATCAATTCAAACACAGTTTACATCCTTCAAAAGCATGAAAGCAGTCTTCTGAAGGGGTCAAAGTCAGTAAGAGTGACTTACTACTGTGCTACAAAAAACAAACCAAAGCCTTGAAATGCTTCTGTCGTTTAAAAACTGGGGGGGGGGAATCAAGGAAAAAAAGTTGCACTTCTGCCAGCTTTGGCAGGGAGAAGTTATCTCTTCCTACTGTTGTTGGCATTAACGAACCAGGCAAACACAAATACAAGTTAGCACCATTGCATACCTCAGCCGCCTCTTCAGTGTTGTCTTTCAAACATGAACTCCTCACCAAAAAGGTAGGCACAGAAGACCCTTCTGACTAGAAAAATCTGTCAGGTATTCAGTTTACATGTAAGTAAGGTCAAGATTTACAGTATCGAGCATGCTACACAAATGCTCAGCCCAGCAGTGCCATGCCTCAAAGAACTCTTTTACACTCCAGAACAGTTTCCATCTGTAGAAACTGATTGGACTAAGCATATGAAAAAAACAAAATTAGGAAGAAGGTTTGATGGGTTTGTAGCTAACTTCCTAAATAGCATTTTCATTTTACTACCTATACTTAATCTCTAAATATTATTTTATCAAAGCGTAAACAATTTGTGCTATCCAGGACTTGGCCATTCATTATTCAAGCAGAATGAAATAAATAAAACCTAGTTTGGATAGGGTAAGAGCAACTTTTACTCTGAGAAAATTCAAAACCTCTTAGTATTTGTATCTTAGTATACATACAAGTCACTTCCTGGGGTATTTTCTTTGTAAACACACAAATAATGGTTTCTGCCTTCTCGTCTAGCCAAAAGCAGCACCTACAGGCACCCAAGGCAATGTAGTACTCATTGGCATTGTTCAAGTCCCGGTGGATAGAAGACAGCCTTTTGGCTAAGAGAAGTGTAGGAGCATTCTTAAGCCTGTCAAGCACCAGGTGAAAAGCTGAGTAAAGCAAGATTATGTTTGTGGTATTCAGATGGTGTCCAGGAAATGCTGGTTTATGAGATAGTAAAAATGGAACTAGCAAGCTCTGGATCTGACTAAAAGGAGAGAAAGGCTTGACACAGCCCTTCAAAAGGTATCCATGAAATAACACAAAGCTACTGTTGTGGCTGCTCCCTCCCTGGAGGTGTTCAAGGTCAGGTTGGACAAAGCCTTGAGTGACTTGTTCTCGTGGGAAGTGTTCCTGCCTGTGGCAGGGGATTGGAATTGGCTGAGCTTTGAGCTTTTCTATGATTCTAAAGGAAAAGTTTTATCCTCTCTCAGTTTACTTAAAGCCCAACTATTGAAATAATAAAAAACAGATAACCTCTGAAAGTTAGTTTTAATTACTTCAGTGCCCAACGCTTCTGAGAAAAAGTAAAAAAATGGGGAGAGATTAGGATAAAAACTGGTGGCTAACGCTGCAAGGTAGAGAAATCTGCTTGGTATGTTCCCTTTACAACACTGAATAAATCAGGAAATGCAACAGGAAGTTACTTCAGAGCCTGAAAACAAAAAGAAATTACCTTTTTGATACTACAAAAGAGTTATTTATAGTATTTTATGGCTTTATCACTTCAGACTACCCTCTGCATTTCAGATGGCAAGTTTGGCAACCTGCTCATGTAATTTTTTTGTTCTAGGTGTCATGGTCCAGCACCTTGTTTAAATTTATGTGTAATAATTTTGTGAACCAAAGACTTCTTACTGATGGACTTGAAAATTCAATTTGAGTAATAGCAGCGTGCAAGTGAATATTTTCTCCTGCATCACTGGAAGTTAGACAACATCATTCAGCTAAAGTGACACTAAGATCTTTGCAACCACAGTGGCAGCCATAGGGATAGATCAGAGCAGGAATGTACACTCAGTAACACATGGTTTAGGATGCACTGCAATGATGATCAAATGGTAGAGTTTCAGAACACTGGCAGCACAAAACGAAAAGCTCCAACAAAACTGAACAGAAAGGGATCAAAATAAATTACCTTCTAAAACTGTGTTTATTGCCAATGTGTTCTGCAGCCAGTAGGAACTTAGGGTCGTGACAGCAGAGTTTTAATCTTCCAGTTAGATGCATTTTCCTGACCCTTCTACTACATAAAACTTTCTTATTAAGGTGGCATTTGGCTCTGCAGTTTGTTGAATTCACTGGCATTATTCATGGGGATAAGGAGTGCTCAGGTAAGTAAAGACTGAAAGGAGTCCCTTGTTTGTCAAACCACAAGCATACACTGGACTATTCTCTGAAACTCTAATTTACAAGTTTTCTTAACACTCTGCAATTGTTTTTTTCTTAAATTCACCCCAAAGACAAATGATGCATTGTTGGTTAGACAGTTTGTGCAGAACTGGAGAACCAAAGGAGGGAAGAATGATTTGTTTTTCCTTCTATTTGATGCTATGTGAACTTCCGATTCCTTTCAAACAAAGCAATGTTTTTCAAGCCTCAGGCAACACTACACAAGTAGCCATAATTAACAGTTCTTAGATAAATACTATCAAGTCTAGTGTAAAAGGACTGAGTGCAAGGTCTTGTGGAGCCTGATCTGTTTTCACCTCTCTGCATGGGTTTCTACCCTGATCCAGAGCCTACAGAACTGAGGTGCTTCAGTTTGCAGAGTCGGTGGGTTTGTTTAACACCCTACAGGCAATGTTTGCTCATTTGCATGAGCAGAGCAGTAGTTTATGGGCATCTACAAGATTAATGGGTATCAAACATAGTCAAAGAACTATTTAGAAAGGAATGTTATGGCTTTGTATGCGTAACTAAGCTGGAGAGGAACTTCTACAAGGCAGATAGTGACAGGACAAGGGGCCGTGGCTTCAAACTGAATGAAGTTAGGTTTAGACTGGGCGTAAGGAAGAAATTCTTCACTATGAGGGCAGTGAGGCACTGGAACAGGCTGCCCAAGAAGGTTGTTCCAGGGATGCCCCTCTCCCTGGAAGTGATAAAGGCCAGGCTGGATAGGGCTTTGGGCACCCTGGTCTAGCAGCTGTCTCTGTCTGTGGCAAGGGGTTTGAAACTGGATGATCTTTTCAGAAGGCTGAAGAAGATATTTCAGCTACATTTAAAAAAAAAAAAATTAAATCACTGAATCACAGGATATTTGGGGCTGGATCCCAGGAGATAATCTAGTCCAACACCTCTGCCAAAGCTTTCCTTTCATGTCTTTGAAAACATTTTCAATTTATCATTTATTATCAATATGAAACATCTTTTAAAATACAGATTTAAGTTAAACTAGATCTTCCAAACCCAAAATAGCTAATGCATACTTAGCAAGTGAAGTTCACACACTGCCTCTAAAGCAATTTTCCAATTTAAGGAGCCATCACATCTCTCCTATTTTGGTCATATAAGTCCTGTCATTGTCCTTCTGAGTCACACTGTGTCTTTGCCTGTGCTGCCTATTCAGCATTTTTTCTAGTCAAATCAGCAACATACTGATGGAAGATTGATTCCTGTGCTCACCTGATACAGCTTTGCAGTTTCAGGACGGCTTCTAAGAAAGACTCGTCAGTCAAAATAGTTTAAGAATGTTAAAGTTAACTCTTACATAAGTTGGGATTAATATGTTAAAAGAAAAAAAAATTAAAAAGAAAATTTCTTCATTGCCAAAATCTCTTTCAGAATTTTGCTCACAGATACAACAGTCTGCTAATGTTTCACATCATTGCACGCATTTTTAAAGAGTACTAAAGCATGAGAAGGAAATATCAAAAGATGACATTGACGTGCAATCGCTTAGCAAACAATGGCCTTTTCTATTCAATAATCTGCATGCACACGAGTGATTCTTAAGTGCAAATGCACCCATGCAAAAGTCAACAACAGAGAAAAAATGCTCTTATTTCTAGAAAACAAAAGGATTTTATCAAAACAATCAGAAGTATGACATGTCCAACAGGATTGTGGAGGTCAGGAATGA
>VWYK01030893.1:0-12615 GCA_013399775.1 Semnornis frantzii | reverse complement strand
AATGATTTTAAAGGTCTTCTGCAACCAAGATGATCCTGTGATTCTTTAATCAAGTGCAACAGCAACCAAACCAGTAGCTTTGTTTTGCATTGTATTCAGTCCATCTTTTTAGAGGGATCTCTTTGCAGATAGTGTTCAGCTTTTAATTAAACATAAACAATTGCAATTGGTAGAATGAATTTTATTATCTACTTTATTTTGCTTCACCTAATACTGTGTACGTTTAGCTTCAAATATTTTAAGTGTTTCATTTATTCCTTGACTTTGTCCTAAAAAATGTAGCATATACTCCAAAAGTTACAACTGATTAATATTGTATTCTTTTCAATTACCACTATACCTTAAACACTACTGAGATATTCTTACCAAATGATTATGAAGTGTTCTTAAAATATTTACTTTTTTCAATGGTTGAAGTGGCATTGAGGGAAAATTTACATATAAATTACATCTGGCTTCAAAAATGGCAGAACACACAGGACGAAAGGAGGGTAAAAGTGATTCTCCAGGTTTGTTCTTCTATCAAAGGTTGCTTTCAGATTTGTCATTGGCCAAATGCTCAGCCTTGCAAAAAAGATGAGACTTTGGAACTGAAACGTGGATGTTTATTCTAGAAGCTGACAGTTTTTGAAGGTAGTATCACTGTAGAATTTTGTAAACATGGAAAATGCCTTTTTTTCCTCTAATTATTCTGGATAGCTTCTGATTATTTATATGGTGTGGAGTCAGTCATGCATCAATAGATGTTTTTTGAAACCTCCTGCCTATGCTGTAGAGAATCTTAGTTCTTTTTTACTAAAAAGAAGCAGGATTTCAGGCCCACTTCCTACACAGCCTTACCTCTAAGCATCTAGTTGAGTTCTAATTCCTTCTTTCACGACTCTTTATGCTGTGCAGGTTCTTGCATTTCACTGCTGCTTGAGTGTCAATAAGGACTGAAGTGCTTTTGGCTTGCTGTAATGGGTAATGCAGGGTTCCACTACCTTTAATTCCTCTGAAGATGCAAATACATATTTAAAATTCTACCTGCCTTCCTACCTATCTACCTGCATCTATCTATCTATCTATCTATCTATCTATCTATCTATCTATCTATCCATCTATCTATCTATCCATCTATCTACCTACCTACCTATCTATCCATCTATCCATCTACTCTTATTTATTCTTATTATATTTATATTTATGATTTACTCTGCCAGAGCTTTTGAAACAAGATGCAGGATACAAGGATAGGCTTTTGAAGCAACAATCCAGATTCCTGTCTGGTTATTTCTGCTCTTAGGTTTTTGGCTTTTTTTTTTTTTTCCAATACAATTTTCTCCACCTACCTTTAGTACTGAGAGAGCTGTGTGATTGTATGATTAAAGACAGTATTATAATATGTATCTTAATGATATCACAAGGTTAGAAGATTAAATCTGCAGAGGCTGCCACTTGACATCTTTCTAAAATCTGCATCTGCCTATTCTCCAAAACTCCCTTGTGAAAACTTTTGTTATTTTTCTAGTTGAGAAGCACAGGCTCCAGGTATGCACACAAAGCAAAGACACTGAGTTCCTCCATTTGAAAACCTATTAGCTGCTAGTTGAGTCTGCAGAGTCACTGGTAGCTATTGTATGCTGCTTGTCCTTCCTTATGGCAGTCATTAGTGATGCTCAGTGTCTGCAGAATGCTCTGTGGATGGGTCTCCCAGCTTCCTACTGATGACAGAGGAGCACTGAAGCATGCACAATGTGAGTTCTTTTGACTCTGGGTCATGCAAAACCCAAGGATCCTTACTGATGAACTTGGAACTCGGCTCTAGAATTCTAAGTCCTTACTGTTATCTTCTCTGAGTGAAAGAAGGAGCCTTCTGTGAAAATCTCTTACTGTCAGAAATAGTTGGTCCAAACATCAAGGTCTTGCATCAGTTACATGCTATGTTCATTCCTCTGACCCTTGGTGACTTTGTAACCTCTCTCACAAACCTAGGGGTTGAATGAGAACTTGGAATGGGAAATGAAGCTTCCATATTCTGGGTAGGCTTTCATAGTAATGATGATTCCAGTTTCCAGAGTCTTGAGAAGCTTCAGGGTCTGGACTGATGCTCAGTGTATTGGCAACACTGTGGAGGAAGCTGAATTTCAACACCAGCATCTCCTGTGACATCATGAAACCCACAGTATCCAGACCATGGATTCTGCCTCTTACTGCACCAAATGTCTGCCTCCTTCATCTGCCTGTGCTGCACAGGGTGTCATTTTTCCCTTCCCACTTCTGTACTAGGTTTGTCCACGTCCCATCTGTTGTATCCTTGCAACCCACCTACTCTTTACTCACTTACTTTCCTAATTTGGCTCTCCTAAAATAAAAAGGCAAAGAGCTCTGCTCCAGTATATAGTTCAATATTATGAGCAATAACCTATGATGTCTCTCCCAGCATCACATTGAGACATACTTGAACCACATCATCTGGGCTCTGGTTCATGTCTCCATGTACCTGTTCTACTTTTCCTGCTTTTCCCATTCCCTCCCACCAAGATCCTTCCCATTCTCCTGAGCCTCCTTCCTTACTTCAGTCGTCCTTCTTTTCTTCATCCTGCAACCTGTTTCCTTCCCTGTTCCTTGTTTGCCTTGTGGGAGTCAGGCTGTCTCTTCCTTCATTTGGTATCATTTAGCATGACTGAAAGCAAGTGAAACCAACATTTTATTGCACCAACACAGGAAGAAAACCCAAGTAGGTAGAAGTCAGATGGTATTTTTCTCTGCAGCCTCCTCTGGACATTGCTTCTCTACCTCAGAGATGTGTTTAAAGCAGTTCCTGCGCTTCAGCATATAGGGACATAAGGTGGAGTATATGTGATAAAGATCCTGGTTTTGTTTCAAGTAAGGTCAGGCATCCTTGTTAGGTTACCAGAAAACCATGGCTAGTGGAGTAGAAACTGTGGCAGAAGTCCATTTCCTCACCAATCAGCACTTTCAGAATGTAAAATGCATGTGAAAGAAATGGTGATTTAGAAGCAAGAGGAGTGATTTCTGATGTTCTGATGCTCGTAGTCTCTGGCATGTGATTTTCTTCAGTACGTGAGAAGTGTTTCTCTAAACTCCAAAACAAGCACGTGAACTTAAGCTGTGGAACTTTGAATTGCATGATTAATGTGTGGGCAAAAATGTAATTGCTGGCATGTATTTGCATCTGCCTTTAAAAACTGTTAGGCAACCCTCCAGTTCCACATTCTGAAATTAAGATTCCTTTGCCACTTTTCCAAATAAGTCAAATGTAAAATTGGAAAAAGCTTGTAACGTATTCTGGTAGATCCTCTGCTGATTATCCTGACAGTGTGATTAATAAAATCACGATGTGATTTTACATCACAACTTGTGAGAGAATGCTTTGTTCCTGCTCAAACTGAAAATACCTCTGTGTGACTTCTTGTACACCTTATCAGAGAATTTCCTGTGGGTTCTTCTATCTGTCCTTGACTGCCAAAACCACTGGCTGCACTGGAGGAGGAGGAAGAACACTGCATTTTGTAAAACACTGGCAGTCAGGCCAACAAGCTTTCATAATGGGTTGACAGACACAGCAAGCATTTGTAATTCTCCTTGGCAAGTTTCTGATCTGGAGAGAAGCGTGAGGCCATGGTGAGTGTCTGTGGTGGTGGTGGTGAGGCATATTCTGTGGGATCCCCATGTGCCTGGCTCTTCAAACATATGGCTAAGATTAAGGCTGGGTGATGAAGCAGTTACCTGCTCCCTGAGAACGCTGTTTTTGGAAGAGCCCTGACACTGCATGGGCAGCATAGCAGCCTCACAAAGGTAGTTGAGTCTCACCACTGAAGTGACTGGAGTGGATTCTGCGTGAAGGAGAGCCCAAGTCCAGAATTCCATCAGCAGGCAGAAGGTCTGTAGTTACGGTCCCCTCGGTGAGCCATAGAGGGGTTTGAGCAGCACTGGAATGACAGAGCAATGGCCACAGGCAATCCTGCAGCTGTCACAGTGTCTGAATAGCAGGGATTCATTAATCACAAAGTTTGTTGTAATGTGATTGTCTCTGATCTGGGGGATGCGTGGTTGCCAGCAAGATTGTCAGGACTGCACTTTGACTCCCCATGGAAATAGTCTTTATTTACTGTATAATTAATTGATAAGTTAAATGACTGAATAACACAAGGCCTGGCATTAAGTTTAATGCTAGTTTTCTGGCAGCCCCTCAGGGCAGTGCTCTCCTTCTCAGTGTTCCCAGCATAATTAAATATCACTCATCTTTTGAAGGACTTCCCAGGTAGGAAGGAAAGAGAAAATGAACAGTGAGAGCAGGGAGAATGTAGGAGAAAGAGAGTGGGACCTTATCATAGAGGAAAAGGGATAGGGGCAGCATGTGGGGCAGGTGGAGATGGTTGACACCGAGTGAAACACTTGGTGCTGGTAGCAACTGAGGATCTCAAGTGGCTCTGAGTCACAGGGAGGTGGTGGAGTCACCATTTCTGGAGCTGTTCAAGAATTGTGTGGGTATGGCTCTTTGGGACATGTTTTAAAGGCTATGGTGTCAATGGTTGGACTCGATGGTCATGGAGGTCTTTTCCAGCCAAAACACCTCTATGATTTTGTGATTCTATTCCATACAAATTACAGTCTCAGCTCATCTACTGTAACTTACTCTGCAAATTTAAAGAAACACTTATCCCTTTGGCTTTCCAGCTCCATTTTTTTTCCCCACGTAGATACACTTGTAAGTACTAGAAATATATTTTAGTAGGGTGGTGGACTGTGTCTTCAGAAGTGGCTACAGCTTTCTAATAGCTCAATTTTAAATTTATAACCTGAAATGCACCACAACATGATTTCACAGGGGTTTGTAGCCACAGCTCTTATTCACTGCACTCTGAATTTTGGATACAACATTTGTGGAATTTAAACCATGAGTTTACTTTCATGGGTGGGATCTATAAAATTGTTGCTGCCCTGCAAAAATACTGGCCCAAAGTGATTTTCCAATCCTCATATGATGACATTAGGGAAAAAAAAATAAAAATAGTAGATTCTGAGTGCTGTCTGTGCATTTTATTGAGCTGTGACAGAAAGTGAAAGCAATGCTGTACTGCGAGACGAGCATATGATGCTAATTTGCAACATCAGAAGTTTGTTCCAGTTGAATTTACAAGTTCTGATAATGGGACTGTATTTTAGAGAAGTTAAAAAGCACTTTGTAGCTTATGAAGTAAGTTAAAACCTAGGACTTTGCAGTTTTTATTGAGAATCACTGATGACAAAGAGGGTAGAACTGTAGTCTTAGATGAAGGCCTATGACTAATTCAGCCTTTTTTGTCTCTCAGCAGGGATAAAAGGGAAGGCAATGGGTGGCACAGGATGTATTGAATTAAAAAGTTAAAAATACAGAGCGAGTGTAGAATGGGCCTTAGGATAACAATCAGAAGGCATTCAAAGAGCAACTCTGTTGATGAGTTTCTATCTCTAAGGTAGGTAGTTTGTAGACAGATTAGATAAGTGATCAAATCCTAGAGCTGATGGGTTTAAACTAACTGAGATTGTAGCCATGGGGGATTTGCCATTCCTTTGGTTCTCCAAATATATCATCAATTACACTGAATGCTAGCAGCAGCACAGGCAATCCTTGCAAGGATTTAGTAAGAATTTTATGGTATCTTGCATCTTCTGCAGCTTTGCTGTCATCAGGCTTCATACATCTGTTTAAAGTACCCTTTTTTGCCGCGAGGGTAAGTGCTCAAAGCTAAATTGGGGCTGACTGCTGCTGCTGCTAAGGGCACGAGGGCCACAGAGCAGAACGGTGCCGCTTTTGACCTCAAAACTTGCCGAGCACAAGCTCCACAGGGAGCCTCAGCCGAAGGTCTGCCAGGCTCTGAGCCCAGCAGTGTCACTGCTCTGGGGCAACTGTCTTTGTGCCTTGCCCGGCGTTATCCAGGGCCCTTTACTGGATCTTGCTTCTCTTAGTTACCTTCATTTCACTGCTCTGCCCCAGCACCAGCTAAACCTTTACCCTGCTCTGTGTATTCATTAGGAGTGCAGAATAAAGTAGCATCAGCTAAATGTTGTACAATTTCTTCTCACTGCTGTATGTGTTCATTAGGTGTGTGGAATAAAGTAGATGTACAGTGAGCCTGTGGAAAGGAGAAAAAAAATCAGTGAATCATTAGCTGGAGAAACACTGTTATTAGGCTGTCAGCTGTTCTCAGCAGAGACTTTCAGCTACCTGGCAGATCAAACTTGAGCCAAGTGACCTAGAAAGGTGTATGCTTTATCCAGAAGTCAGCCAGCTTCTCGGGCAATAAAGTATCACAAGTTAATGGTGGGTGGATGCATGCTGTCACCCGGTGGGTCTGCCCTGCTGTAAACAGATTTCTGCTCTTGCCCCACCTCTGCTAATAAACAACACAAATTCTTACAGCTTGCATGCACAGGGAAGGAGTTCTCTCACTGGCACATTTTTTATTTAAGTTGTCCTCTTCCAAATCTCTCCATAAAACTACTGAAGCTGTTGCCGGTTTGCCAGCAGGTAGGCTGAGGCTGCAGTCTGCTGTGCTGACCAGGGTTATAGCTTCCTGGTTCTCTGAAGTGTCTTGGCTGTCTGCATCCTTCTGCTGTCTTCTATACGTGCCATATGCTCTTTGGCTCTATCATATTTTATGTTTGCACTATGCCAGGTCCTGAAATCTGACTTGGATTTTACACGCTATAAGCATATCTCTATTGCTGCACTTTTGTTTATACAAGAGCTGTTGTAATTGCCCCTTTGTTTAAGGCATTTCCAAACTAACACTGCAATATTTAATGCTCTGAAATGAGGCCATTTGGAATGTGGATACCACCAGCTCCTACCTCATACCATCTCTAATCCGGAAGCATTGTTAGTGATAAAAGTGGGGAGGAAAATATTCCAGGTGTCTTTGACAGGGTATGAATTCTCCTAGCTCACTGCTTCTCCTGGTTTCTGAGCACGACAACAATTCTTAGATCCTTCAGAAATTCAGACATGGCAGCAAAATCCAGCAGGAGCCCACATTTTTCACAGAAGTAAGATATTACCAGTCAAAATGCCTTGATGATGTAGGAGCTGGGGCCTGCAGGCTCCTGAACACATGCAGGTTTTTCCAAAAACTATGATTATGTTCAAAGCCACACGAGTGCTTTGGCACACTGTTTTCTACTGACCTGCTTTGACTAGTAGGCATGGTTTATCTTGAGCACTCCAGAGGCTCCCTGGAAGGTTTGTAATGCAATTAATTAACTGAAAGGAATATCATGATGAGAAAAGAACAAGTTGTTGAATTTTCCTTACATGTGCATCTCCTAGCTTCATAATGCGTGCAGTCTCTGGCTACCTACTTAATGTCATCTTTCTCTGTATCTCATTTTCCAGAAAGTTCATAGTTAAGAAATATAGTAGTAAAGTCATAGGATGGTAGGATGATCATAGAATTGTAGAATGTCAGGGGCTGGAAGGGACCTTGAAAGATCATCTGGTCCAGCCCCCCTGCCAGAGCAGGATGACCTAGAGCAAACCACACTGGAGCACATCCAGATAGTTCTTTAATATCTCCAGAGAGTGTGACTCCACAACCTCCCTGGGCAGCTGGTTCCAGTGTTCTGTCACACTCACAGTGAAAATATTCCTCCTCAGGTTCACATGGAACCTCCTGTGCCTAGGATAGGATGATAGAATGGTGGAAATTGTTCTGATTGGAAAAGACCTGTAAGATAATGAAATCCAACTGCCCACCTAACACCACCATGGTCTTGAAACCATGTCACAGAGTGCCATGTCCACAGGTTTTCTGAATACCTCCAAGGATGGTGACTCTGCCACCTCCCTGGGCAACCTGTACCAACACCTGACCACCCTTTCAGTATGAAAGCCACATGCTTGTCAGTGCTATTGGAAGCTCTCATAATGAATAGCAGAAGGCTGCCACTGTAAGTGCAGATTGACCACTAGTGGTAGATAGAGCTTATATATTGCCATTGGGGTTTTGGAGATACAGTATCAGTGGTATAGAGTGAATGAGAATTCTCTCTGATGTTTTGGGGGGATGTACATGGTAGCACTTGTATTCTGAAAGCACCAGCAGGCAAAACTCCTTGTGCTCTGTAAAGAGTGTATTTATTCTATAGTGTAGTGTGCATACAGAGACCTAGAGCTGCATACAAACACACAAGACTTGTGGAAATAGAGATTGGAGGCTCCAGTACTGAAGGCAAACTGAAAGGTGTTACTGTGAATAGACTTTGACATGAGTCATGGTTGGACTCAATTTTAGTTTGATCCTAAAGGTCTTTTCCAAACAAAATGATTCTATGTCTGCATGAGTCCATTGTGTGCTTCTTTCCTAGTCTTGCAGAACCTGGCTTATGATTTCTGCTCTGACAGGTTAGTGATATCTTAGTGCCAGATTGTCTATATCAGACTTTCAACCCAAGCTGTTTGATCAGTTTATGATATTTCCCCCATCCTCACCCACTCTTACCCTTCTGGATACCAACAAAGCTGTAATATTTTTCTCCTAAGTTTGACATTTAAGTGTTTTCACATTGACAGTTTTGTGCTGCAAGAATGGATGGGTTTGCCCTCTTTTTGGCTTTTTGCTTTTTTAATTACCTCCCCTGGCTACCCTAGCTAGCTTGTTCCTAGCAGATTGGTTCCTTATCTACCAAGAAAGAGGCAATCAAAATTATGCAGAACCTCTCTGTACAAACTGGATTAACATTACACCAAGCTCGGGCTTTCTGTTTTATAAAAGATTTGCTTCCACAGCCTTTTGCTTCCTCTCCCTCCCATTCCCAGCCTTTGTTTGTGGGACAAATAGGCTTGATAAAAAAAAAAATAATCCTGTCCTTCATTGACCTTTTAAGTTAATTCTCTGTTGTCTGTGGGTGACTGAGGCAAACAGTACTTACATTGAAATCTGTAGCCCTTTGGCATTTAATGATTTCAGAAATCTGTTCAATATACAGTCCTGGGAAACCATCATATCCTCCTCCTGGGCATCAACCTTTTGCAGATTTGTTTACTGTTTTTCTTAGAATGGAAACTTAAACAAGGATGGGATGACTTCCCTAGAAAGTTGGAGATCTCTTTATTAAGACACTTCTAGCCTTTGGGCTGACCTGCACGGGTTCAGAACAGTATCTGTTCTGCTCAGGTGTTTACAATTCCAGGGGCATTTTGTGAAATTTCTAAACTGAGAAACTGGTGCTGCTGATTTGTTCTTTTCAGTTAGGTTTGTTTGTCTGTTTATTTGTTTCTCCTGGAAGCTTTTAGCTGTGTAGAATGTCACCTGCTTTATTTGCTTCTGGTAAATTAACTGCAGAGGTTTCTGATTTTCAGTCTCTCTTATTCAATGCTTTCTTCCTTTGTTGCCTGATTCTTGTGTGCTGATGTTTAGTTTTCATGCATTTTTCAGGCTCCCACCTGTGCTTGTCCTTTCAAAGGGTTTTAAAACCATTCTTCCACATTGTCTTTTCAGGATGGTTACTTAAATGCACTTTCTGGTGTATGAAGTGGGCTACAGGAGAGCTGGAGAGGGCCTTTTTACAAAGGCATGTAGTGACAGGATGAGCAGGAATGGCTTCCAGCTGTAAGAAGCTGGATTTAGATTAGACATTAGGAAGGAATTTTTCCCCATGAAGGTAGTGAGGCACTGGAACAGGTTGCGCAGAGAAGTTGTGAAGGCTCCAAGTCTGGAAGCGTTCCAGGGCAGGTTGGATGTGGCTTTGAGCAACCTGGCCTCATAGGAGGTGTCCCAGCCCATGGCAGGGTGTTAGAACTAGATAATCTTCAAGGTTCCTTCCAACCCAAACTATTCTGTGATTCTAAGTTAATCTTTTTTTACCTGAAGCTGGATGGTGTGATCTGTATTTTTTTTTCCATGGTTTTGTTGTTTTTTTGTTTTTTTTTTTTTTCTGGTGCAGATCTGACTGTTGTGTTCTTGCCACTGCTTGTGGTGATATTCCAATCACTGGACTAAAATAAAATCTTTGAGCAGGCTTAAAATGAAAATAGTTTTGCTGTCCTCTATCCACATGTGCTACAGACAAGAACAGATACTGTGATTTACTCTTGTTAGGAGTAACATGCAAAGAGACTCTGGGTTAAAGGATTATGGTTGGGGTAAAATCAATGTCCTGTACCGAGATTAAGGGAAAAGAAATGGGGGCAGACCAATCTACCTACTCCAACTAATGGCTTGTCTCATACTCCTCATTACTGGGAAAGAACACAAAGTGAAGAAAGGCAGCTGAGCAGAAGAACAGTGGGACCGAGAAAGTAATTGGCTCTCTATACTCAGCACTAGTGAGGTCATACTTTGCATACTGGGTATGTGTGAAAGTTGGGAGTTCCCCACCCCCCACACTTTAAAATGACCCAGACTAGACCTCAGCCGGAGCTGGAAGTTAAGAGATGAAGCTCTATTTACAGCTCAGCACAATATACAAGCAAATATATACAGTATAGACAGGAATAGTTACAGNTCAAATATTCCAATTAGCTCAAACCAGCACAGTATGACTTTGGGCCCCTCACACTAAGAAGGACATTGAGGTGCTGCATTGTGTCCAGAGAAAGGCAACAAAGGATCTGGAGAACAGGGCTGGTGAGGAGCAGCTGAGGGACTGCAAGTTGTTCAGTCTGGAAAGGAGGTGGTTCAGGCAGGCCTTCTTGCCTTCCACAAGTGCCTGCGAGGAGGCTGGAGAGAGTTGGGTCCTCATCTCACTGCCATCAAGTGATAGGATTAAAGGAAATGGTCTCAAGTTGCACTAGGGGAGGTTCACGTTAGATATGAGAAGAAAGTTCTTCACTGAAAGGATTACCTTTTAAATTGTCTTTATCTCAACCCATGAGTTCTCTCACTTTCCCCCTTCCCCTTGTCTCCCCCATCTCACCCAAATGGTGGCAGGGGGATAGTTGTGGCTTGGCTTCAACCAGGACAAAATGTGAAAATGCAAAGTTTTTGTCTTTGTCAGGGTTAGATTTGCTGTTTGAGGCACTGTGTTTTCGAAAGCAACTATAATGATGACATCAGATACATTTTTCTGTGAGTTTCCCAGCTCAAACTAAATGGCTACCATGGGCAGCAAACTTCAAACTCTGAAGTTTAGTGAGGCTTTTGTTACACTTTGCTTTCAACTTTTATTGTGACCATTTGTAGTTTCTCCTTTCTATGATGGTGCATGAGGATAAGCTACTGAGAAGAGTATTCATTAATATGGATGGATGGATGGATGGATGGATGGATGGATGGATGGATGGATGGATGGATGGATGGTGTGTTCTTGCTTCTCTGTAGGATCACCTATAGGATATGCATGAAAAGTAAATGTGTTTATCTAAGATACAGCTAAACCTAATTTAACTAGTGTAGTTACTGGCTGCTCCTAACATCTGTGAAGCTTATTTCACTCCAGGCTGTTTTAATGTCAGCTTGCTTTTTAGGATTACTTGTGAGCATGCAAGTATCATCATATATTATGTAGAATAAAAAAGCCAGAGCAAGCTATACCAGGTAAGTTAGCCTGATAGCCTGAAATTGCTTGCTTTTCTGTTTTGCTTTGTCACTTTCTCTATTCATGTATTTACAGTTTATATAAATAATCTCTGTCTGTGTTTCCTTTGGCTCAGTGTTTCAGAGAGAAAAAGGAAAACATAAATTCTTTATGTGAGAGGAATAATTTTCTTTTCAAGAGGAAAGCAGCCCTGCTAAGGTGGATAACAGTGAAAATCCAATCTTCTGAAAAGACCACAGTCTCTTGCAAGCAACCCACAGGAATTCTAGGATGAAGAGCATAAACAGTTGAAGACAAACTGGAGCAGTGTTCTGTTTGTGGGTGTGTGCACACTTGTCAAATGGTATTTTTGAGTCTTCACTGAACTTTGGATCCAGTACATGGTGATGGAAAGAGGCTGTGCTGGCCACCTACAGGCATGATCCTTCAGCTACTGGCTATGTTGATGTGTCCCCCATTTCAAGTGAACCATCGAGACAGGTGATGGAACTGGTGGTGGAAGAGGATCCACACAACTCACTGTTTAACAATGTTAACTGATCCAGAGCACCACCTTATTGATAGGCAAACCACCTTCAGAAAAAAAGATTTAATAAATCAGACTGTAAAATCTCTCCTGTGTGTTACTTCCAGCTTTCTTCTGCTGAAAGTGTTGAATTATCACAGAATCACAATGGTTGGAAAAGACCTTTAAGATCTACCAGGGCCACTACTGCCCCACATCCTTGTGGATCTGCTTTTAAATACATCCAGGAATGGGGATTCAACCACTTCCCTGGGCAGCCTGTTCCAGTCTTTGTGAACCCTTTCGGTATAGAAGTTTTTCCTAATGTCTAACCTGAGCCTCCCCTGGTGTAACTTGAGCCATTTCCTCTTGTCCTATCAGTTGTGACTTGTGAAAAGAGACCAACATCCACTTTTCTCTGACCTCCTCACAGGTCTTTTCCCTCAGTCTTTAGTAGCAGGACCAGTTGTTTGCTGTGTAGCCACCCACTCAAGATGCAAGAGAGGGATGGGCAACAGAAGGAGACCTCCATAATCTGTGAGGAAATGATGAGTGACCTACTGAATCACATAGACATGCACAAGTCT
>VWYK01030888.1:261-18385 GCA_013399775.1 Semnornis frantzii | reverse complement strand
ACTGCTTCAAAGGTTTTGCCTGTTTTGACATCGAGTGACAAATAGGGTATTTGGGCATTCAGATACCATGGTTTCTGCAGCTCTTTCAGTCCACTGTTGATAGAACACAGACATTTTCCGTGGCTCCTTCAAGCAGTGGAATACAAATAATCCATGGCTCCTTCAAGTGGTTTATTTGTATCCCACTACAACATCCTTCTGCTTCTTAAAGAGTAATAGGACCGCATGTGGCTAGAGCTCCTGCTCTGTTTCTCACACCTGCTAGTACTGCAGAGATGGGTAAAGGATCCCTCAAGAACTTGCCATGCAAATGCCAAAAATCTTAAGTGTCTGTAATTCCTGACATACTTAGATGAAAGGCGGTATAGAGCTTTCAAGTAAAATATTTTTAATTAAACTTGAACATATACACGCAAGTAGAAACAAGTACAAACATTAAGCAAAGGTGGTTGACAGTTACATTATGAAACAATCATCTCAGTCAGTATCTTTTTCCATATTCAGAACTCCATATTCAGCTCTTACACTTCTCAGTTACTCTAAATATGAATAAAGTTGTTTATCTTGATTCCAATTATTTTTCTTTTTACAATCCAAGGACATTGTCTTGTGACAGGCTTTTCACACAAAAGAACTTGCCAAATCTTTCTTCAAGATTTTCAGATGAAGCACCATCTCAGGTTTTCAGGAATTATGATCACTAATCAGATACTGCTTCTAATCCAACAAGGAACATTGAGGTTTGTATGTATATGAAAAAAGCTCATTGTGCAGCTTTACAGAGACAAAGATTGGTGTGTTCTTGGAGCAGCATAAGAAACAGCATTTTCAGGCCTCTGGGACAGACACACATCTCTTTGAGCATGGCAGGCCATTTTCTGGCTAGAGAAAAATCACCCAACAACAATATAAGATGATTAAATGACACAGAGATTAAGATATCACCATTTCCCACAGAATCTCCAACTAAATTAAAAACATGTTCAGCACTTATTTTATATTATCTAAAGATATTTAAGGTTGTAGCTGATACAAACCTGTTCTTGGAGGACTAAAGACACTTCTAATATCTTGGCTCAAGGAATTCAAATACACACAGTACTAGAACTATTTATCAACAGACTGATCACAGAGCGCCCGAAGAAGACCACCACAAACAGCCAAGGTGTTAGAAAACATGCCTCATCAAGAGGGAGTGAAGGACATTAGTTCTCAGAAACAGTAAGATGTATAAAAAGAGAAATAGCCACGCAGAGGGATATAAACTCCCATCTCTCTTGAAATATAAAACAAATAGTCAGAGATTCAAAAGTACAGCAAGAAAATGTGGCTTAGTCACTAAGAAAATTCTGCTAAATATACACATTGGACACCAGAATAGAAGGGTAAGTCCAATTATGAGATCTCAAACAGGTTGGACTAATCTGTGGGGAATGCTATAGTTCCTCCTTCCTTCAAGAGAGAAAAAATTATTTCTAGGGTTTCATTGTTATTTTTTAATCACTTCAGTGATTTATTAGGGTATTTCTTTTCAATAAACATTCTACAATCTTATGAGTTATCTTTAGGACTGACTTCAGGTTCCTCACCAAGTCAGGTAAACCTCAAGATGTTTTCTCACTGAAACACACTAGTAGAAATATACAGCGGACACACTGAACTCCTGTAGCTGGGAGGCACAGCTCTCTATACATGCCATACAAACCATAAAGTGCACTGGGATCCATCAAATATACTTGGGCCTCCATGAAACTCCTCTCTCCTCCCCCTCAACAAAACAAAATGCCATATGCTAAACACTGCCTTATTTACTAGTAACATAACATTTGAAAGAGTCATTAAAATTGAGAACTAGTCACTATACTGCCGTTCCTGCATAAATTATGGGAGTATTAGAAACAGGATGGGCATATCAGTACTGGGCAAGGAGGAGGTAATAAGTGATGAGATTAATTAAAAAAAAAATAGAAAAAATTCATTAACAGCAATACCTAACATGCTTCACCTTGATATGCAGACTTAAGTCTGACATACAAAAAAATGCTGAATCTTTTCCTACTTCCCTTTTAAGAAGCCACCTTAACTATCAGCTAAAGTGGAAACATTAAAATATTTCTTCAATTTTAATTAACAATGCTTATAATTTCATACAAAAAAACTGGAAATCCTTTCAAGAGTAAATATAGTGGAAAGAGATGAAAGGCCATTTTACCTTCTTAAGTAACAAGGGATACTTCTAGCTTGAGGTCAGAAATCTTCAGTAGTACTGCAGTACCCAGCAACAAAATAAACACAGTTAGAAGCTTAGACTGGGAAGGATATTGCCCTCAAGAGAAGAAACCATTCTCTTCTGACAGTATTTGTACACCGTGAATCTCTTCAACACAGAAAGTTCATCTCCTCAACAGTTAAGCACAGAACCATCAACAGCACAACACCATTTAATCCTGGTTCTACTACAGGTGGTCTTACTTAATTTGTAACAATCCTTTGCTGTCAACTCCTGGTTTAGTTCCATTTGGTCTAGCTGTACCACGGCTGGCAGGCTGAAAGGGACTTTTCCAAGTCTTTATCAACAAAGATTAAAAAAGCATTGTGCCTACTGACAGAGCATCTCACTCATACATGGGTATTCAAAACGTTTCTGCACAGAAAAGCTCTAAAAAGGAAAATGGGTACAAGAGACTAGACTTGAGAGGAAGAGCAGGGTTGCTTACCTGCGTACAGATAAGAGATATCAGCCATCCCTTTGGCCAAAGGCAGACTATTAGAGGAACCACTACCACATGCTAATGAGAATGGCCAGGAAAAATGAGATGTCTTTTCCTTTAGCACTGAGGCAAAAGTTGCAAAAAACAAAGCATGTGGCAAGACTAGAAGTGGAATCTAAATGTTGTCTGTTATCTTTACACTATTCAGAGTTCAAGTAGCTTTAAATTTTTATTGATAATCTTGTTGAAACGCACTAGACTGTCCCTTCGCTGCTCGATATTTACTTTTTCCTTGTGTGCTCGAAGAAACAAAGACATAAATTCAGTTTGTCTCTCTAACTGATAAAAAATTAATCAGCTCTTTTGATCAGTGTTAAACAGCTGATTACAATGCTTGCTTTTAGTCTTCCAGAGTCAGAAAGAAAATTTACAATGTCCACAGCAGGATGAAAAAAATACAAAAAGCTACAGGTAAAGAACTTACTCTTTCCTTGCTAAAACCTCAGTATCTGAAGTTAAAGACAGAGCAAATCTGCTTCTGTGTACAACTGGAGGGGAGTTATGGATGCATTAAATAAAGCTCATGAGACTTATCTGAAACAAACTGTTTCTGTTTTTTCTGAAACACAGCATTATGATAAGAACTATTTCATTGGGAATGCTATTGTGGGTGCTGATAACCACTTGCTACAAAAAGCTGTACAGAGTGACTGCCATTGTTTTGTTTCACCACATAATAAAAGAAGTTGTGCATGACTGCTTTGTTCAGTTAATCACGAATAACAAACCTGTCATACCTCTTAAAGGCCACCGAGATTCCAGCAGACATTTTTATACCTACATGTAGTTTTAGCCCAATAGAATCAGTTAATTTAAACTCCTTGTACTTAAATTACCACGTCTGGGGAATTAGAAACCCTGTAAGTCAGGCTGCTGTCAGCTCTGTATTATCAGTAAAGTTAGTATTTTGGAAGACTGCATGGTCACTATGCAGTCCACAATTAAGTGCATTTAAGCTTTATGAGCTGTAGAAAAAAAAGTACAAAACGTAGCTTAGTCTTTGGTATTCTGAGTTCCTCCCCATTTCTAGAGTAAAGCTTAGCTTCCAAGGCCTTGGTTGGTCACTGTTACCACATCTTTCACTTAATTAAGAAAACTTGCAGAACTGCTGTAATGAATGCTCCAAATAATTTAAGAGGCATTTTTCAAAGAAATCCATCTCCAATGTACCACAGCAATTAAACCACACATCTTTCTTTTTTCCTCAGCATAAAAACTTAAGGACAGATTTCACACTGACAACATGATCTTGCTATGTCCCTTCATCTCACTTTCTTTAGAGCCCTAACAAATTGACTTGTCTTTTCATTAAGACAGAGAAAATTTGGTTAAGATACTTTCTAACCAAAGCCTCAGATCTTAAAATATGCACACTGCCATCAGGACCAGCATTGTAAGTGCTCCACAACACCGGAGCTCAAGGGACACTCTGCAGATAATAGACACCTCATCAAAAGATAAGGAAATCTAATTTAGATGCAGAAGTGAAATGGTAACATTTAAAACCCAGCCTCTAACAGAAAACATCCCCTCCATCGTACTGCTTAAATTAGTTTCACATCACACTTACCAGGAAAATAAAAACAATCTTCCCTTGAGTATAGAAACCGCACTAACACCAGCATCTGCCCACAATTAGGTGGCTTCAACTACCAAATAAGCAGAGCCTAGCTTTTTAACTGAATCTAAAAACAGCCAACCAAATCCCTTCCTCTGACAGAATACCAGACCTATCAGCCTTAAGCAAAGGAGGTCAGTTGAGGACTCAAGTTACAACTTAAAAGAAGGGAATACTATTTCAGTGTGAGTTCAGTGATAACTGCCTGGTAGTAAACAGGCACTGGAAACATTAATATCTGAATGACTGCTAACAACTTAAAATACAAAATATAGATTATTAGGTCTGCTAAACTTGCTACTTTCCTCATCAGCTTAGGCCCACTTTTTATTTTGGGATTACACAGAGTGAAACACACAAAAACAAACCATGACAACACAAAGACATGAGATGAGCCTTGGAAACTTACCCCTCCTGACAACTTAATCACCCTGACTTTGCTGCCGCCATGGGGCCCATCTCCACTACCACTGTTTGTCCGCTGCATGACAGTCCTTTTCACGCCAGGCTTCAGCTCCTGGGGCCTTGCTTGTACTGAAGCCACTCGTGCAGTCTGTGTGGTGGGCAGCGATGCTGCAGCAGGCTTTGTCTGTAAAACTTTCTGTGGTGTTGGAGGCTGACTCAGAGGTACTGTCCTAGTCTGCCTCAGCTGCTTCACTGGCTTCAGCTGCTGTCCTTGATACGGCATATTCGCCCCAGCTTGTGGGAAGTCAGTGGGTTTGGGTTGGATATTTGAAACTACTGTATCTTGCTTTTTAACAAGGAGTCTGTTTTTCACATTTTGCCTGGTCTGTAAGCCAGAGTGGGGTATATAGGGGTTGCCGTTGGTGGGGAACTCAGAGGAGTCATCCTCCTGCTGCATGTAGGACTGCTGTGCAGGAGGCTGCTGCTGCTGCTGTGCTAGTCTTTCCAGCAGTTCTCTCTTTCTAGCACCAGCCTGCTGCTGCCGTCTCAGCTCCTTCTGTTTTAGAATTTCTTCTCTTAGACGCTTCTGCTCTTCTATCTTCAAACGATACAATCTAGTCTCTTCATCTTCATCTGGATACTACAAAAGAAAATACAAATGAATTTACAGAATTCTCAACAAATGCCCAGCTTGCACGAAACGACATTAAGTTGTTGTTCCAGGTGTTGTAGAAATGTAGGTCTCTGAAGAGCTTTTCAAATTGTCCTTGATACCAAACTAAGGCTATGAGTGGAATATATCTAATGTTAGGGTTTATTTGCTATTCATTACAGACAAACAACTCGAATCTAGTTTAGGACTTACGACGGACATAATTCCCAGACAGAAATGCTTTAATACCAGTTGAGAAATCTTATCAGAATACTAAAATAAATAAATAAATAAAGTTTCACAAATTGGAATTAATTTAGAAGTTTCTAAAACCAATTAAACTATTAATATAATTCAAGATATCAAAATATGTTTCAAATGGAAAGTAACAATACAGAGGCAACCCACTGTCACACAGGTTTTATCTTGCTCTTTTCTGACAAAGTAACAAAAGGTAGAGTGGTAAATGACCTGAAAGGCCCTGATTAGAACTATTGATTTTTCTCACAGAATTTTCAGCCTGATCTCAAACTCATTTGTCACACAATAATTGGTTATAATGAACAGCACAAGTCAATCTCTCTGACCTTGAACTCATGCACTCTCTTCAGAATCAAAATGTTGCCAAATGCAGTGTTGGAATATTAATGGTATATAGAGAATGACTTTAATATTCCAGCCCTGGGTTCTTCTGAAAGTATTACACACCATCAGAAAACCTTTCTAAAGATTCTTCTATCTTGGCATAACGGATTATTATGAAAAGCTGTGTACAAATGGACAAGAGTCAAGGAAATGCAGATTCTCTTCACCCTGGAGAAGAAATCAAATTGCTCTTGCTATACAATCACCTATATTTTTTAAAGTTACAAGGTATACTTTTCCATTGTATTTTTTTTTTTTCCTTTTCAACAAGAGCTGTAGAGATTATTTACAAGTGGTAATGAGTACAAGATGTATTAACCACCCCTAACTGAAACTTCCTCTCACAATATAAAGAAATATTTCTCACAATCTGGGAAATCTCTGTCAGTGCAAACGCTTTTTTCCCCCACATACAGAATCCAAATGTGCGACTTGTTTTAATTCAAGTGCTTAATTCCTGGTATGTCCCAGAATCAGGTAAGGTTCAAAGTTGGTCCAAAAATCTACAGCCTTAAAAAGTCATATTCGTAGTCACTGAATCCAAAAGAACAAATCATGAATGCTTGTTTCCTTCAGCTGTAACTGCTTCTTCCCTGAGCATGTACTGATAGGGATTATTTCTCTGTTACTAAAAAACATCTCTATGTCCCATACTACAACTACAGCCTAAATAATAGTTAAGACTTCAATAAAACTTGATTTTAACATTTTGGATTTATTTTTTACATATTGGCTATAAATCAGGCAGGAGGTCTAACATTGCCCAAAGTATCTTAAATGAAAGCACATGTTTCATGCTCCTACTAACATCAACTCATGAACCCTAGGGAGGTCTGAGTCGCCCTACAAAACAACAGGTGCTGGACATCTTGGACAAATAGGAAGAATGTTAAGAACAAGATTACAAATTACTCTGAGCAGCACACTGCTCTCTTGAGATCTTCCAAATGGAAAATGGATAATGCTAAGAAGAATCTTCTAAGCACAACGCAGGAGGCACTGTTACCAAAATTTGGAAACCAAGCTGTCTTAAATTGGAGAAAACTCAAACTTAGACACATACAACTTTCCCAGTAGTTAATTACCAAGAAGATGAAAAGATGCAGATATATTTGGTCTGATAACTAAATGCAGCAACGATTTTCCATATTGTGAACCACCTTGGGAGAACAAAGCAGGTTTCTTTCGTTATCAGGGAGATTAACTGCAATATAAGTAGTAACAACAGGACAGCTATGCTCTGAGCTGTGAGTTTTAGAGATTCACATCACCTTTCTACATTCTCCCCCTTCTTTAAACTAAAAAAATGCTTAATATTGCTCTTATCCTAAACTGACCTCAACATAAGCAGAATTAAGGCTCACAGTCATCTAATTTCATTGACGAAATGAGTTTTCTGGTTGAGGATATGAAAGTTCAACAAGCGGAAATAAAGTTTTTCATCTTCTAGTCACTCAGGTCGCAAAACTTTCAAATATCTATTTTGAAAGTGAGCAAAACCTTTAACAGCCACTGTTACTATTTTTTTGGTGCTTCCTGAATGACAGTGCATTCGTTAAGTACGGCTACTGACTCTTCAGGAAGAAGGATGCAAAGAAAAGTCTTAATAATTTTCCAGTTGAAGACACTTGCAAAATAACCTGCCCAATTCAGTTATGAGCAATACAGCTAGAAAAGATGACAGAATTTAACTCTTTCTCATCTTCACAGAAAGCAAAAGAATAGGACAAATTTAGCCAATTACAGAAAAACACACAAAAAGCCTGGAAACCTTTACCATCTGCCTAAGGAGAGAAATTTAGTACATTATGATGACAGTGAAGAGTATCACTGAATGCTTGGAAATTACTAGTGCACATTACTAGTGCAGCAATCTTGTTTGTAGAAGTGTCAATAAGCAGCATCAGTGAACAAGACTATGACAGTGGCACAGCTGAAAAAGAGACAACTTCTGTTGCATTGCAGCACAACACTTGAATATTTCAAGTCCACTTTGACAGAATGTTCTGTGTGCACACAGTCACAGACTATTCTAGCACTTGCCAGTGTATCTACAAAAGCTTTACTCTCATGGTTAATAATGGGGAAGTCCAGTAGCAATAATTCTTTCTAAAGTATCTGTTTTAAATCCTGTTTTGGAAAAACTTATATAAAACAGGTATCAAACTCCTTTGACACAGAAATATAAAGAAAGTCTTATTTGCAAAACACTGTGTCTCATCTATGGGTTTTGTTAGAATAGGCTTAAAACTTACACTGGAGAAAACAAGATGAGTGCTTTGGTGTTTTGGCTTGTTAGATTTTTTATAATTCTTTGATGAAGAGAAGTGAAAAAGTATTAGTTCATTTTCCTAAATGATATTAGGCTATTGAGATATTTCAGAACCAAAGTCTTAATTTCCATAGTAATAAATGATGCAAAGACTTCAGAATGTTTTAGACAGGGAGGCTGGTAGCAGATTTGTTTCCTAACTTACCTTACTAATGGCCTGAAAGACAGAGACTTCTTGAAGAGGAACTGCATTTTTTGCTTGGATAGATTATTCCAAGAGACTGAATTGAGGTGAAGGGGATTTTTTTCCCCCTTTGTTCGAAAATGACCAAACTTAAAAGCTAAAGTAAGGATTTTTTTTAATATTTCCACTGAAAAGTAAGTGCACAGGAGGTCAAACACTGCCAGCTAATGGTTTCTTTTGTGCCTCATTGGTGAAAATTAGTTATGAGCATTACTAATTCAAGAAGAAGATGAAAAGCTAATCATGAGCAGCTTAAAAGGGAAGGCAGCATAATCACTACTAAAGTTTTCAACAGTTGTTAAAGAAAATCTGGTCCTCAAGACAAGGTTCATGGTCAGCTAAACTCTAAAGAATTCCAGTTCTGCTCAGACTAACTCAGGTTTCTGCTGAAATTATACATCTAGCCATCGTGTTCCTCTGGTACCTCCTGATGTGCAGAATGAGTAACACCATCAGTGCAGCCCTATTTACTCTCTCAAACTAACAGTGATCACAAAATCTTCTCTAGCTTCCAAGAGAGTCTGTGCAAGGAAATGGTCATCTGTTCACACTGCATGATCCAGCAGAGCTCAGAACACTGGTGTGTCAATTTTTGATTATGCAGAGTACTAAGAGCAAAAAAGCATTATTTTCTCCAAAAGAGAAAAAAATAAGACCATTTCCTGCTTTCTTGCATGCCACAAGGTCTTACAAAAAAGAGATTTTCTTCAAAAGCAAGAAGCTCCACAGATGATGCAGCTGCAACCTCCTGCCTGAGTGCTCTAGAACCTAGAGGACACTGAACAGACTAAAGAGTAAAAAAAAAAGGAAAACAGCTCCCCAGACAGCCTTTTTTCTTTTGAGCCACACAGCCTAACAGGAAATGGAAGACAAAGATGTTTTATGACTTAGAAGAATGCGATTACCTAAAAAAAAGAAAAAAAAGCAGCTCATAACCCTGGAAGACAAAAATGGGCACAACATGTACTTCAGAGGCTATTACTCAATCTCTCCCTTTTCATAGTAGAAATTACTCCTCCTCCTGCAAAATAGGCACAGGTTTGCCAATCTTCCAGACAATATTTTTTTTTGTTGTCAGCGGAGATTGGTTTTGCTATTGCGTTAAAAAGAAAAGTGCGACTCAGAAAAGAGGCCTTTAGGGGTACTGAAAACTGCTGGGTGAATAAGACATCTAAGCGTGCTTTCAGTTCTCAAGTCAGAAGTTTTTTAAAGGTGGGAGTTCTTGGTTTCCTGTTTGGAGACTTTGAGTTTGTAGTGGTGGTGTTTAAAAAAAAAAAAGGGGAAAAAAAAAAAAAAAAAAAAAAGCAGCCTTACCTCTGTTTCAGATTTTACTTCTGATTTTGCTTGGCCAACTGGTGGGATTGCTTTAGGTTTCATCTCAGGCCTTGCTTGTGAGTTTTCAACACCAGCTACAGGCTTGGTGGCAGACACCGTGCTGGTAATAGGTTTGACCTGAGCAGCTGGAGTAGAGGTTCGCCTGTTGTTGCTCATTTCCAGAGCATGTGATGGTGCAATTGGTAACTCACGCAAGTTACTATTTCTTGGAGCAGTTGACTGTAGTTGCTGATTTGGACGCTTGACAATGTTCTGCGACGGCACGTTCTGAAAAGCAAAAGGACAAGAACTGCAGGCTTCCGCTACCAACCAGATGAACGTGTATCCTGTTTCACATTTTCATGATTTAATTAAGTTTGGGGAAAAAAAGGCTTTTCAAAAAGGCACAGTCTTTTCAACGTGAGATGAAAAATTATAGAAATGAGAACATTTTAACAACAGTTTTCCTTTTTACTTCATTAAAAGCAAAACTACATCGTCCACATTTAACATCTCCTTCAGAAACTGACTTCACTGTGTGATTTATTTCCCTAATCAAAGTAACTTTTCTGAACTACAGTCGCATTTTCTTGGGCACCGCTACAGACTTTTGTGCTGCTCTGAACTACCAAGCAACAGAATACACTGCACAGGAGCAAACTCACAGTACATGGTTGGCACTACCTGAACCACAGAGGGTTTCAAATTGAAAGCCCAATGAACCTGGCTCCCACACAATCACAGGCTTTCAGCAGTTCTAAAAACGTTCTTAAGTAGATCTTCAAAAAGCCCTTCACTGCCAGTTTTGGGGTAACTGCATCATTTCTTACGGGATGCAGATCAAGACAAACACTGACAACTGGAGGAAAAGAAGAAAGCGGAAAAGATACATGTGCTATTTTTGAATGCATGTTATCAAAATGATCAAAGCAGAAAAGGAACAAGAAATGGTGAAAGGCGAAGACAGAGTAGAAAGAGTGTAAATGGGACTGAAAAAGTACACTATTGAGTTTGAAACCTGTTATTCGTGTGGGGAGTTACACACCTGTTAGGCAGAACTAAGCAAGGTAACACTGATGTATGTTCTACTTACATGTCTTGGCTTCATTGGACTCTGTCGTGGCTGACATTGCATCCTGTTATTATTTGGCTGCTGCTGTGTGGCTTGCATATGAGGCCTGAACTGTGGCTGGTTCATGGGCATCAAGGGCTGTGGTGGTCCTTGGAGATGATGATGATGTTGCTGCTGCTGCTGCTGGTGATGGTGGGGTTGCTGCTGGTGATGGTGCTGCTGAGGCTGAGGTTGTGGCTGAGGCTGTAATGGAGGATGCAAAGGACCCTTCACAGGAAGAAAAAGATAACTTAGTTTTAGTTTCAAGGTAATACATTGCTGAAAAGTAGCTCCAGCCTCTTATGCTCTCAAGGTATATAAGCAGCTATGGACCAAACCCAAAAATACATTGAGTGAAAAATCAGACTAATACAGGCTGTGCAAGATAGTTCTACACTCAACCCTGTGTACGTCAACAGATGAAGCAGAAAAAGACGAATGCAAGGTATCCTGTCCTCTACTCCCTATTCTAATGTCTTTTAAACTGTGAGTTTTGTTTCCTTTGTGCTTTTTAATTATTTTTATCCCAACACGACTACTACTTGAGGATTTCTCCTCATTCAAAACTCAGGCACCATCAAGAGAGCCTGCACAAAGCCCACCGAATGTGCAGAGTCCTTCATACTGCCCTGCACACCCCCAAACCATTTCCCCACTTTAAGCTTCCCTCTTGAGCCTCCACTGGGTCGGCAGGATGTGGCCGGCTCCCTGTCGGGCTCTGCAGCTGAGCGGCAGAGGGCGCTCCCGCCCTGCCGCTGATCGGGCCGGGAGCCAGGACTGCGCTGCGGCACACTACTGGAAACAAGTTAGCGGGGGAACCGGGAGAGAAAATGAGGCACTTTCTCAGGCGCTGCATAACAAGCGGTACAAATCCATCTGCCTCGTGTCTGGGTATCCAAAAGAACCCCACTTCAGTCACATTAGTCCGACAACCCTACAAGCACACAAACACTGGGACGCCGGCCACTGTCCCTGCAGCCTCCTCCTGCCACAGCCTCGTACCTGCATACTGGGCTGGGTGTGTGCGGCCAGGAAGGGCTGTCCCGGAGCCTGCAGGAACTGCTGCCTCGGAGGGATGAACGGCCGTGGATTTGCAGCGCCCGGCTGGTTGAAGTGCAGAATGCCCACAGGGCCTTGAGGCTGCATGTTGGGCCGCACCGGCCGCTCTCGGGGAAACACGGGCTGCTGTCCCTGCTGAGGAAACGCTGGCCCGGGCTGGGCAAACGGCATCGGAGTTTGGGCAGGGACGGGATGCGCACTGTTAAGAAGCGGGGGAGGTGGCGGTGGTGGGGGGCTTCGCTGCTCAAACAAGGGATGGCCTGGAAACCTTGGATCTGTGGGAATCAGAAAAGTGATTACATGACAGCCTCCAAGGGACAAGCAGTTTTGAAACATAAAGCTCTGTTTTCACTGGAAAAGTAACCTGAAATTTGTCAAAAGCAACATGGTATGGAATGCTTCCATTTTTAAGAGCTACACCCAAGGTTACATTTATCTTACTTCTGCCACTTGTGTATAAACGGAATTGATGCCTGAAAGACCAGCACAACTGGTGCTCTGCTGGAATTAGCAATCCTTTTTACAAATTCTCTTTTAATGAAATCAACGAAGGATTCCAGAGATTATAGTTTAAACCACACAAGAACTCATAAAAGGTTGATACCATTTGCTGACCAGACATTTAGCCAACTTCTACCTATTTTGTGTGTGTAAATTGCCAGTAACACAAGCATTACACATACGTATATTATACATATATACACACAAATCATATACACACACATGCACATAGTATCTATTTCATTTGCTGTGCTGCATTGTTTCAGCTAACCTTAGCAGATTTCTTACAGCACACACATAGTGCTGGTGGTGTAAACAGTTACTAGTGGAAACCAAAGTGTATGCAGAGTACCAGATATCAAAAACGGAACAAATCACAACTTTACTGCAACAATCACTTAGACAGTAATTTTATTTTGTATCAGATGGCTAAAAGTTAAGATGGAAACATACAATTACATCAAAAGATGTCAGACCACTGAAATTTTGGGCCCGTACTACACCAAACAGGAGCTTCCAGAAGCCTTTGAGTTCTTCCAAACACTTGATGTCAGATGATACACACATTGCATAGCCATTATGAAAAGAGTGGATTTTTTTAACTCAATGGCAATGAAAATTCTCACCTGCTAAGAAGAAAGGATCTCTGTCCTGAGGAGGTGGAGGAGGGAGTGGTGGTGGCGGCGGCGGTGGCCCTCTCCACTGGTCCTGGATTGGCAGCCTTGGAGCTTGGGAGAAGTTGGTAGGAACTGGTCCAGGTGTATGCTGCTGGAAGTCTGGAGGGCCCTGTTTAATGAGGCAGAACAAAGATTAATCCTGTCCAGGAATTTATCTATTGCCTGCTAAGTTTTTTTAATTATTATTTTTAAATTACAATTGCTTTATGGGTTACCTCCTATCATCAGTACGGACTGGCAGCCCTTACTGAGTCACTCTTTCACAATGGAAGATACATTAAATCTGAGTACTGTATCTTGAAATGAATTCACTATGTTTCAATAATCACTAACACCACAGGAATGCCATTTCTTTGCAAGCTTATTGAAATCCATGCAATTATTGACCTTCTTTCCCATTAATCCAAAAAAAAAAAAACCCACCACTTTAATGTCTACTTTAGAAGACATTTCTGACATTTATCTTCTTAAACCATGCTACTCTTCATCAATTTAGTGCAAGTTAAGCTACAGAAGTGAAGCAGCTTTACTCAGAGAAAGGAGGAGAAGGCCAATTTATGGCATCCAGACAATTACAGAAATCGTCTTTCAAAAAGAATTAACAGGAGAGTAGCACTTCCATCTATTCACCACTTACCATCTAAAGCATTATATGAAAGAGTGAAAAATTATCTTTCCTCCAATAAGTGTTAAGATGTCAAGTAACCTTTATGTATTGCAGAAAGCAGGATGTTAATCCAAAGGCAAGTCTTTTTTTTTTTTTCAGAAGACATCTAATTGAGTAATTCCCACTATAATTTTTTCTATCGAAAGTTGACAAAACAAGTTGGCAACCTCTGATAAGCAGCAGCTTTGTTTTACATAAATCATAGACAAGCATTTCCTTCTGTGTGTGTAAATCAAATAAGTAATGAAAATAATCTATGAACATCCTTGTTTTCCTCTTTATACAGATTCTGAAATAAGTGGTGACATCTGTTGTGTCTACATTTGATGCTCAACTTAAAGCTTGCAATTGCTGAAGACAAGCTTTTCAAAATAGATTTCAGACCAAACACTCCCTGCTACACCAAAATGTAGTTATCAGCAAAGGGCCAAACAATTAAGTTGCAGTGCTTATTTCTCTGTCGAGCTGCCCTCATCACCAACAGTATGTGCAATCTCGCACTATCCTATCTGTCCTGCAAAAATACCAAGAAAAACTTCTCACACAACAAAGAAACGTATTTGTCCTGGAAACTGAAGTCTACTCAGTACCAAGAACCACAAGACAAAGCAGTTTTGCATCCTCCTAGCAGCAGAACACAACTGGCAATGGCAAGGCCTAAGCAAGAAGATGAAAGGCACTGAGAATCAGAGCTATTATTAGATCTGTGGCCTTCTTGAAAACGCCTGAATGGGAATGAGATATTAGTATCTCTTATTTAGAAGCAAGACTGTGACTACTTATGTCATTATGCAGCCATCAACTGTAAATACTTTATAATTCCTAGAGATTAACGGGTCTATATCCCATTGCCAGTGCTCCTAGCCAGCCAGTCTCCTGTGAGTATTTCATTTAATGGAAATACATTGTATTACGCTCAAGCATGACAGTTGTCCTAACATACATACTGTTTGCAGGAAAAACTGCTAGGCTTCTGCAAGTGAACAGTTACCAACACAAAATACTCTCACCACTTCAGAGGAGACTTCGCGCCTTTGAATTTCACATTTTGTCCACTAGAAACAGCAGTTGGAGGAAGAGAAATTGACATTTATTTTCCTATCAAAATCTCTTCAGGTTTAGTTAAACAAGGTTGTTCAACTGCACTGCCCTTCCTTCCTGCTAAGCTCCATGGCGCTGGCTGCCTGCCAAAAGAGCAACTGAACACAAACCTTGAGGATCTTGACCCTTCACTCCCAAAATGCCTCTAGCATCACCACATGCAGGAGCTGCCAGAGGTACCTTCAATCTAAGGTTAAATGCATCCCTCGTCTTTAAGCTTTGGTGAAAAAAGCCTGTTTCTCAAAGCACTGCTCTTAAATCTATCCTGGGGAATACAGAGCACTTCCACAAGCTACAAAGCCCCAAGGGAGGCACCAGGCAAACCAACTGGTATTTAGATATTTAGTTATTATTTTATCAGTGTGTAATGCATAAGGTCACTGCAACAGAGGCAGGGGAGAAGTTAGTTCACCAGGGCAGTTTCACACAAGATGTTCTTTATCTTGCATCTTACTTACAGCATGTAGTCACATGAGCACAGTGTGGGAAAGAAAGTGGTCTCACCAATCTGGTTTTTTTTCCTATTTTCAGACAGCTTGACTTGGAAGCTCCAGAATTATTTATTTTTCTTGACACAAAATTTGCCTACGTACAACTTCTTTATAAAGTAAAGATCGATAACCAAATTATGTGGAAACTTACCAAAACCTGGGCTAATGAAGCTTAAGCATCACATAATTGCTAACCAAGCTGAAGAACTGGCAGCAGCAGTATGGCTTGGTTTGCTTCCAAGCACCAAATGGCACTGCAGTGGCCAGTCTCCTCTACTTGCTTCCAAACTAGATGTATTCTGCTGAGGTCAAAGTAATAGATCTTTAGCAGCATCTTCCCTTGCTCCAAACTTCCATTTTAGTACTACTTTATGAACACAGGTTCTGGCTACAAAATAAACATTTCTGCTTCTATGACTGAATTTGCAACCCAGTCTCAAGCATCTTCCCCAATATTATTAATTCTTTGTCCAAACAGTCTTGTTATTCTAGTCTTGCCTGCTCTTCAGATACATTTCTCTCATCTCCACTGCATCTTCCACTCCACCCAATGGCTCCTAATTCCAGTGTGAATCCAGTTTCCCAGCTGATTTCCTGACTCAAAGCTAGTGGTCTTGTCTTGCAGCAGTTGGTCAGAAGCTCCTGCTTAGCCCGCCCAGGCCTGGCCTCTCCTCCCAGTACAGTTAGTCCCGGCTACTTCCCCTCTTTTTCCTGACAGGGAAGTTAATGAGAGCATGGGGAGAAAACAATCCTCTACTTCCATTTTAGATAAAAACTCCTTCATACCAGTTTTCTCTTTCCTGCCAACTCATACTCTTGTTGCTATGCTCAGATCGACCTCATTCCCAAGCAGCCCTGAATTCCAAATGCAGGAAACATCATATGAATTCCATACAGCTCTGAAATATCTTCAGCACAGCCAAAATCAATTTTCTTCCTTAAAAAATTTAGCAACAAGAAAAAACATTTCTAAATAGATCAGCTGAGCATAAAAATGTCTCCACCATTTCCATCTCGGAATGAAGGGGCTGGAAAAAGTTCAAACAAAATAAGACAAACTGAGGCAGGCGACCAGCACAACATCTTGGTTCAATTCACAAAAGGTTGACAGCAGTACACATGCTGAGAGCAGTTTTTTATTTCCCAGCATAAGGAACTTTAAACCTTTATGAAATAAGTTTCGAGTTTTAAAACTAACATAAAGTTTTAAGGAAGATTACACTTACAAAAACCCCATGAAACAACAGTTTATTAAAACAAACCAAACAAAAAACCCCCAAAAAACCCAGAAGCCAATAACCTGCAAGATATTTTACTGTTAAAAAAAAATAAGCAATGGGTTATTTTCTGACCAATTTTCAGGTCCCTTCACTACCACAAGTGTCCATTTAAGGTCCAAATACTTACTGTCCTCTAAATACTTTCATTGATTTTATGATAAACTGACAGTTCTCTAACTGTTATCCTAAAACTAGTAGTCACAAAACTCCACGAATGCTCAGCAAGGTACACTGAGAAAATAGTTTTTGCTCTAGTTTTCTTAGTGGTGTCCTTCACACAATTATATCCCACAACACAAGTTGCATCAAAATAACTGAAACAGTTCAACAAAAATCATAGTGAGGACATATCTGAAGTCTGGTCTCTCTTTTTTTCCATCTCTCATGGTTACGAATTCTGGATTTTTTCAGCTTACTTTTAAAGTAAGATTCCAGTTAAACTTTGAGGCTGAGTTTTTACAGATAACAAATATTTTTCAGTTCTAAAGCCAACCCTCCTCCATTTTTTATTTAAAGTAACATTAAGATCCTTTTTATATCCCACAACGAACCTAAGTTGTCCCTCACTGACAGGATTTATTAGTGTTGAATCAATGACCCTTCCCTTGTCAGAGCACTCAACTCATAGTGGAATAGAGGGTTGGGCTTTTTGAAACTTAGGAGTTTCAAAACTGGCAAAACTATGGAAGTATGGCTGATGCAAATCATTCCACAGTAAAGCTGCATGCTACACCAACAACTGAGTATTGCTAAGAAAAAACACTTGTGTGACCACTGAACAGATTTTAACGTATATAACATTTTGAGGAACTACTAAAATATGGCTGATCACACTTCTTGGCTGACAACCAAAGGCCAATCACACAAAATTAATTGCAAAGACATTTGTTATTTGCAGAAAAATGAATTACCAATATTTACTTCTAAAAAAAAAAGAAATTAGTCTGATGGTCTTCCTTCCAATATCCATGAAAAAGGCTGACCTCCACTTTTTTCCTAAACTGGCTTTGCCTCTAATATCCCCATGATGAATATTTTTTAAGTTATGAGATGTTTGTCTATTACTATGAAATGCTTTGCATTTTTATTACTTTTTTTTCCAGTGCAATAGGAATACACTAATACAACTTCAACTTTTACTTACGCCAAATTCTATTCGTCCTAAAAATAGTACAAAGTAATTTAACAGTTCTCCATTAGTTAAAGTTCTTGAGGGTGGTGGTTGGTGTGGGATTTTTTTTCTTTTCTTTTCTTTTTTTTTTTTTTTTTTTTTTTTTTTTTTTTTAAAAGTAGCTAAATTTGGGGGGGGGTTTTTT
>VWYK01030858.1:0-14267 GCA_013399775.1 Semnornis frantzii | reverse complement strand
ATGCAAAGGGAAAGCATGAATTTATGCCCCCCCCCCCCCCCCCCCTTCTTTTCCAGACATGTCTTATGCCTGTAATGTCTCAGATGATGAAAAATTGTACAAGAAACCTGAGACCTGGCAGGTAATGAATAGAACATCAATTATATTTTCAGTGCTTTTAAAAGAAAACCCCACAAACCCCACTGTTTGCCTGAGATTGCAATCCCTTTTTACAGTAATAGTGCAATTTGTGTGAATCAAACCCTGAATTACTTCATTACTAATTAGTAATTTCCCACTTTTTAACTACAGTTCTCATAAAAAAAAAAAAAATCTTTAAAAAAACACAACCTGTTGCATGCCCTATGAACTGCTGAAAACACCATGGTGTATTTCCCCTCTATCAAGCAAATCTGCATTCTATGCTAGGAAACCTGAGCAATGCAATACTGAGGTGCTGGGGCTGTAAACTGCTCCATCCACTCCAGTGCATCCCCAGCTACACTCCCAGGAAGGACCTCATGAATGGTTATAAAGATGTGCAGGGTGAGTGCCAAGAGACTGGAGCCAGGCTCTGTTGGGTGATGCCCAATGACAGCACAAGGGGCAAGGGGTGGAAGTTGAGGCATAGAAAGTTCCATGGGAACAGGAGGAAAATGTTTTCCCTGTGACAGAACTCTGGAATAGGCTGCCCAGGGGGGTTGTGGAGTCTCCCTCTCTGGAGATATTCAAGAGCTGCCTGGATGTGTTCCACTGTGATCTCCTCTAGGTGATGCTGCTCTCACAGAGGGGTTGGACTGGATGAACTTTCAAAGTCCCTCCCAGCTCCTAACATTTTGTGTGTGATTCTAGGAAGAGATAGACAGGACAAGAAACAAAGTTTAGTGAAATTTTAGAGCACACTGATTTCCTGCTCTGGCAGGGGGGTTGGACTGGATGATCTTTCAAGGTCCTTTCCAGCCCTTAACATTCTGTCATTCTGTGATTCTGTGCTGGGGAGTTTTAGAGCAAGTCAGCAAAGAGCTTTGAAAGGTCTTCAGCTCTGTGCTTCAGACGTGGGAGTGCTCATGTTCCCACATACACTTACTGTCTGCTAGATGTTGGGAGTAAAACTATGAAATCATAAGGAACAATCAAAACATCTAAGAAATGCCTCAAAACTGAAGAAACTATCTGATACTGATGCAACTTTTGCAGAAATACTTACTTAGAACACAGCCCTGGAAGCAATTTCCAAGCAAGTCAACTGCTGCTCTAGACCCTTCCAGCCCTTACATTCTGTGATGCTGTGTGTCCTCCAGCCTATTTGCCTCTATTGCCATGCCTTCCTAAGGCTACTGCCATGACTCCAGGGGCTTCCTGAAATAGGATCCACACCATGGCCCTTCCCACAGCTGCTGAGAGCCTGTGGGGATGCTTTGGCTGGCGGCTGCAATCTCGTCCCCGACACAGACTTCCCCTGGCCATGCCCCTGGCTGCTCCAGGAAGCGCCCCGAGCCCTGCATTGCGCACAGGGAAGCCAGGGCTGAGCTACAGCTCAGAATCACCTATTTATCAGCTTTTAGTGTTCCACCACAAGTGATTTATGGTCTTCCCTTTTCCAGGATCGGCCAGGGACTGAATGACCTCCAGGGATGAGGTGTTTCCTTTCCAAGTGGGCTTGATCCTGCAGGCCAGGAGCAGGATGGTGAAATCCTTCACTTCCAAGTATATTGTTCATTTTTGTGGGGAAAGGGTTTAAGAGTGCAAAGAGAAAAGGTAGCTGCAGGGCTTTTTGCATGTAGTAGCATGAAAATTAGCAGATCAGTTTACCTTCTTTCCTCTCCTTGTAAGAGAAAAAAGCAGGGACTGGGTATTAAATGTGAGGCAAGCTGGTCTGGAAGTCTTTTATACAGTGTTAATTCAAACCACATAGTTTTTTACTGAATTCAGTATTATGCTGAGTTTGCACAAGCTTCTTAATGGAAATCATTGCCACACACTTGCTATTTCTTCAAACTGAAGAGAGAAAGCCTTAGCAAGCCTTTCTCTGGCTCAAAAGAACATGCTGTGCATTTGTTTGCATATAGGTCACAACACTGCCAGAGAAAAAAAACACAACAAAACAAAGCCTCTTTGAAACAAAACTTTCCAGAAACTGGCACAAACTGTTGTGGGCAAGGAAAGCACCATTGAAACCTTGCCAATAAAAGTTTCTTGTGAGGGCCAGCGACTGCAGTGAAGGGAACTGGAAAGTCGATTACGTGGTCCTGCCAAAGCAACGAGTAGGTAGGAGATTCGTGGAGCCCTTCTGCATGGGCAGCGTGGAAGAGGCATTTGAAAACCTCAGGAGACCAAAAAAAAGGTGTACAAGAAACATCTGAATCACTTCAGCTTGCAGCATATTGTCTCTGCTGGCTGGCATGCACCCAAAACTCTCCAGGAACTCATAAATGCACTGCTCGAGCTGCTACTAAAAATACATTACCTATCACACAGAAAAACCATCTCCTGCCTCGCAAAGCTGGAAGGCAGGCGACGCAGTGCCTGGTTTTAAAGGGAACCATGAAGGGAGAGAAGAACCTTATCAAGAGAGAGCAGCGAGCCCTGCATCAAGAGAGAGCAGCGAGTCCTGCATCAGGACTGAGGTAATCATGAGAAAAGGTAAATCTCCATCGAGGCACAGCTACAGAGCACTTAACCAGGCAAATCATCATGGTGCCAAAGCAGCGCCGCTTCCAGGAGAGGAAGTCACGTCTCCGATGGGCTCTGGTTGAATTCCTGAGGCGTGTCAAATTAGCCAGTGAGGAACACTGCTAAGTGTAATTAGTGTTGACTTTCAGAAATCCTTTGACAAAACCTTCTCAAAAGGCTGCTGGAGAAGCTCACTTGTCATAAGGTGAGAAGCTGCGTCAGACTAGGAAGTGTGTCCAACAGAGAAGGAATGGAGGGGAGATTTTCAGCAGGTCAGCAGGGAATTCCTGCAGAAACCAACCAGCAGCAGTACTGACTCACATCTGCCTGTGCTCATGCCATGCCCCACGCCTCAGCTCCTCTGAGCTAAAGCAGGGTTGGACACACTCAGTACTCAGATGTGAGACTGCTTGGGTGCAATCAGGGTGCTAACAGCAGTCTGGCACTCCTACAGTGAGGTCACTCAGAAGATGGAGCCAGGCACCAGGAACAATTTGAAACAAAAAAACTTTGGGCTGGAGAGCCATGAGGATGAGTGGGAGACTTGAGCATCTTCCCTATGGAGAGAGACCGAGAGCCCTGGGGCTGTGTAGCCTGGAGAAGGGAAGACTGAGAGGGCATCTGATCAATGTGTACAAATACCTGAGGGGTGGGTGTCAAATGGAGGGGGCCAAGCTCATTTTGATGGTCTGCAGCAAGAAGACAAGGAGCAATGGATACAAACTGTAACAGAGAAGGTTTCAGCTCAACATGAGGAGAAACTTCTTTATGGGGAGGGTGGTAGAGCCCTGGATCAGGTTGCCCAGAGAGGTTGTGGAGTCTCCTCTGCAGGCTTTCAAAACCTGCCTGGATGCATTCCTGTGCAAACTACCCTGGGTGATCCTGCCTTGGCAGGACTCAGTCTCTGGAGGTCTCTTCTAACCTCTAAGGTTCTGTGATTCTGTGGAAATATTGAGGATGAGGTTGCCTGGAGTGGTCATGCCATCTCCATCCTTGGAGGTTTTCAAGACCAGACTGGACTGCTGAGCAACCTGCTGTGATCTCAGAGCTAACCTGCTCTGAGCAGGAGTCTTGAGCTAGAAATTTTCTTGGTTTCCTTCCAACATGAATTATGTGGTGATCATGCATTGATCAGTGACCCAGAAGACCACAGACCGTAACAGGGAGATTGAAATGGATAACAACAGACCCAGAAGACCACAGACCATGACAGGGAGACTGAAATGGATAAAACCAGTTCAAATGCAATTTAAAAAAAGGTGCAATGTGGAAAAGAATCAGGCACTAACAAGGTGACACACTGCACCCAAGACACTCTGTTATATACAAGTAACAATTAGATGAGAAAAATAAAATTATAGAGTGGTTGAGGTTGGAGTTCAGCATCCCTGCTTAAAGCAGGCTAAGCTAGAGAAGTCTGCTCAGGACTGTGTGCAGCAGGGGTTTGAGTCTTTTCATCACCATTACAGTAAAACAGGAACTCATTGATCTGGATTATCAATTCCAGCTTAGAGTCTCTCTCATGAAAAATCAAACCAGGCTGGGGAGAGGCAGACTGACATCATCCGGTGACAGAGCTTAGAGAAACAGGAGTATTTCAATCAGGTGCTACACTTTCTAGGTACTCTGGCGTAGTACACTGCAATGTAGTGTCTGAATCTGATTAGTCATGTTGAAATGAAGAAAGGGAAGAAAAGGAATCAAAAGAAGCACAGAATGGTAGGGGTTGGAAGGGACTTGTGAGGATGATCTAATCCAGTTCCACTGCTACAGCAGGATCATCTAGAGCAAGCCACGCAGGAACACATCCAGGTGGAATTTGAATGTCTCCAGTGATAGAGACTCCACAGCCTCTCTGGGCAGTCTGTTCCAGTGCTCTGTCACTCTCAAGGCGATGATTTTTTTTTCCCACAAGAAATAATCCTCAAGAGAACAATGGAAAAGACTGCTGGCAAGGAGAAAAACTCTCTTCATCATGCATGACCAATTCAGTAAACACTATAGAAATAATACAAACCAAAGTGGTCAAAGCAGCACTGCTGTTATTTCTAATGCTGCAAACAGAGGAGGACACCCAGGCAGAAGAAGCAATCAGTGAGAAAAAGAGGTGAGACTCGTGACCACAGAAACAAAGTGAAATTGCACCCTGTACTCGTAGGACGATGCTTGTTTTGCTTTTCCTGAGAGATGTCATAGTAACTGCAATAGAATCATAGAAGTAATTGTCAGAGTTGGAAGTGACCTCAAAGATTATCCAGTTCCACTCCTGATCAAGTTGCTCAGAGCCACATCCAGCCTGGCCTTAAAAGACATCCAGGGATGAGGCTTCCACCACCTCTCTGGGCAACCTGTGCCAGTGTCTCACCACCCTCATGCTGAAGAACTTCTTCCTAATATCCAATTTGAATCTACCCACTTCTAGTTTTGATCCATTCTGCCCAGTCCTATCACTACCCAACAACTTAAAAAGTCCCTCCCCAGCTTTCCTGTGGGCCCCCTTCAGATAGAACAGATGTACAACTGACCACTGTTGCATCTCACTGGACAAAGAACTCACTGATTCATAAAAGTCACTGTTAATAAATACTACCAGGGCCACATTGCTCAGGGATTGAGTTTACATGGGATGAATATTACAGAATCACAGAATGTTAGGGGCTGGGAGGAACCTTGAAAGCTCATTCAGTTAGTCCAACCTCCCTGTCAGAACAGCATCACCTAGAGCACATCACACAGGAACTCAGGTCTTGAGTATCTCCAGAAAAGGAGACTCCACAACTGCCCTGGGCAGCCTGTTCCAGTGTTTCATCAGCCTCACAGTGCAAAAAAAAATTTCCTCATGTTTCCATGAAACCTCCCATGCCTCAACTTCCACCCATTGCCCCTTGTGCTGGCATTGGGCATCACCCAGCAGAGCCTGTCTCCAGCCTCTTGGCACTCACCCTGCACATCTTTATAACCATGCATGAGGTCACCCGCTCAGGCTCCTCCTCTCCAAACTAAAGAGTCCCAGCTCCCTCAGGCTCTTCCCATAAGGAGAGATTCTCCAGCACACTGGCTAACAACATATTAACTTAGGCAGAGAAATGTGCCTGTATTTTTCTTGACCTACTAACCACTACATCAAAAATGCTTATTTGATGGTTGGCAAACTGAAATCTATCACCTCCACATATGCCTCCTATTCCTCTTGCCCTCTCAGCTGCCCTGCACTCCCCTCTCTTGACTGGGCACTGAAGCTGCATGGTATGAACCAGTAGAAAACATCTGTCCAAACACTACATATGCTGTGTATCACTGACACCAGGGAATCCCACTCCTGCTGGCTCCAGTGAGTTTAGGACATGTGAAATCATCGGATGCTAAGCTCAACTCATAAAAGGTGCACAGACTGCAGCAGAAGCATCTTCGCAGCCTCTCCACAGTAAAACACCAGCGAGGCAGAGGGACCAAAGGCACCTAAAGGCACAGACTCATCCCATCAAATAAAAACTCACTTGTATCCCAGAAGGTGTAAGCAGCGGTAGATCTACAAGAACACACAGAGGACTCTTAACACCTTCACAGAAAAAGCCTGAAAAGGGTTTTTGGTCCCTCCTCGTGATGCCTGCCATGCCACATTTCAGCAGGGAAGCCAACAGGTAATGCTCTGTAGTTTCTCATTTAGGAATCACAGCACCTGACCTGCTGTAAAAGGAACAACAGGTGTGGCTTGGAAGCATAGGGTGGAGCTTACGTTATGTCCTGCTATACAGGGTGACCCCTGCCTTTCTCCTGCTTGTGTTAACATAGGATCAATACTGGACTTGTTTTTAGTTCCAGTTCACATTCTTTCAATCAGCTCCAATAACACTAAAAGAAGACACTGAGCAGTAAGTGGGAACTGGGAACAAGTTGCTCAGGGAGGTGGTTGGGGTTCCTTCCCTGGAGATACGCAAGGTGAGGCTCAATGGGGTTCTGGGCAACCTGATCTAGTTGAGCACGTCCCTGCTGGCTGCGGGGTGGGATTGGACTAGATGACCTTTGGAGGTCCCTTCCAACCCAGACCATTCTATGATCCTATGACAACTTGAGGCAGTTGGTTTGAACGTACCTAAGGCTCTTTGGTTAGAGGCAGCTGGAGAGTAAGCACTGCAGGTTTGCACATAAGCACCCGATAGTGTTTCTGTTCAACAGGATGCAGAGTATGAACAAAACACTCTTTTGTTCTGAGCTTTTCTACCAACTTTTTTTTTTCCTTTACCAATTTAGCAAAAAGTACTATGAAAAAAAAAAAAAGGGGAGAACGATGATAGAACGATGAAAAAAGTTAGGGGAACCTGTACTTCTGACAAATGGCAGCAAAAGCTCATCAGACTTGACAGTTTTTAGGGGTAAACATGCACTGTTTTTAAGTGGTAAGTGGGAGGCAAACTATTTTGCAGGCTTCCTTCCCCATCTCCTAATATATTTTTCTTTATGAAGACTCACTCTATGTAATCGACACTTGGGTTTTAAAGAAATGGATCGATAAGTGACACTTGAGAGCTCCTGGAACGGCCATCCTTGTAATTGGTTATTAGGATCTCTCAATTATAGCTACACCAACAAAGGATGTGATTATACTGTCACTGCTTTTCTCTAAAAAGAAACTATTGAAAGGCCTAATGATTAATTCACCATTTTCGAGAGCTCGCTGTAATGACAGAAGACTACATACAAAGGTCTCTTCAGTGAGCCCATTATTCAATTAATACATGCTGAACACCGAGCAGTCACAGGCACACGAAATTCCCCAGAACTGTGTGAATTTTTAACCAATTAATTATCAATTACAACATCATAAAACACCAGCACAAAAATAGAAATAACGAAATTTAATTATACATTATTCTTCCGAGTTGCCGCAAATACTACACAAGACTGATTTTGATTAATAATTCATACAGCAATAAAGTATCAGGGAAGATAATTATACTGTGCCACAATTCTCACACTGATTTCTGTAATTACAGATTACAACAGTGTTAGCAATTTAAAAAGGTTAGGGAGCAGTAGTAATTTGCTATGTCATCCTCGGCAGTATTAATGTCTTCTTCTCTGAGAACCTCAGATAACTGAAAAGAGACTTAGCAGGCTGCCAGGCTCCACGGGCTTGACTCCTGCCAAACATACTGAGGGTGCCAGGGCCATTAACAAGGATGTCTTCAGAAATGAGCTTTTCACATTGTTCAAGTAGCTCCTGCTCTAAAGGAGAAGACACGTGGACGAGTGGAAAAGACAGGGTAGAGCGTTCCTGGCCAGGAGCTGCAGACACACGTTGCTTCAGACAGCAATGGCTGCTGCCTCTGACCCGACCATTTCTGAGCAAGACCTTCATTTCACAGAATCACAGACACATTCAGGTTGGAAAGGCCCTTCAGGATCACCAAGTACAACCCAGAACCATATTCTAAACCATATCCCCAAGCACCACATCCAAATGACCTTTAAACATATTCAGGGCTGGTGACTCTACCACCTCCCTGGGCAGGCTCATTCCAATGCCTGACCACTCTTGCCATGAAAAGTAATCTCCTAGTATCTAGCCTAAATCTACCCAGTCACAGCTTGAGGCCATTCCCTCCTTTTCTATCACTAATTACTTGTGAGAAGAGACCAACACCAACCTCTCCACAACCTCCTTTCAGGTAACTGCAGACAGCAATGAGCTCTGCCCTCAACCTCCTCTCTTTCACACTAACCAGCCCCAGCTCCTTCAGTCGTTGCTTATAAGATTTATTCCCCAGGCCCTTCCCCAGCTTCCTTGCCCTCCTCTGCACTGGCTCCAGCACCTCCACATCTCTCCTGTGTTGAGGTGCCCAAAACTGAACACAGTACTCTAGGTGTGGCCTCACCAGAGCTGAGTCCAAGGGGGCAATCCCCTCCTTGCTCCTGCTGGCCACAGCATTTCTAATCCCAGCCAGGATGCCATTGGCTTTCTTGGCCACCTGGGCACACTGCTGCCTCATATTCAGTTGCTTGTCCATTATAAGCCCCAGGTCCCTTTCTGCCATGCAGTTTTCCAGCCACACTGCCCCAAGCCTGTAGCACTGTTTGGAGCTGCTGTGGCCCAAGTGCAGGACCTGGCATTGGCCTTGTTGAACCTCATCCCATTAACACTGGGCATGGATCTAATTTATCTAAGTCCCTCCGTGTAGCCTTCCTATCCTCATGATGATCAACACTGCCACCTAATTTGGTGTCATCTAGGAACCTACTGCTGACACACTCTGTCTTCTTCAAGGTCACCAATAAAGATGTTAAACAGAAGAGGTCCCAACACTGAGCCCTGAGGAACACCACTTCTGATGGCTGCCAGCTGGATTTAACTCCCTTGACCAACACCCTTTGGGCCCTTAGGTCCAGCAGTTCTTTATCCAGCAGAGCATGACCAAGAGAAGCTCAAAAGAGGATTTAACCACAGGCCCTCTAAAGAGGCACGCAACAGGGCCCTGCAGGCATTTGATAACATCAAGAATTCACACTGCTGGTGAGGCTGCATGGCTCCAACACATAAGGTGTTCTCAGCCTAGGCAGCGTCTTCTGAATTGCTAAACAGCTGCATGCAGTTCAAGGGCTACAAACCAGTCCCCAGCAAGACCCCAGGGGCATCAAGAAGTGTCAGTGCCTGGGCTGGCAGGAGAACTGGGCCACAAGCCTTTTTTTCTGCATGGCAAACTTCCTGTGCTTTCATTCCTTAGCTTAAACCAAGAGTAACAAAGCCGAGTCCTCCAGAATGTGGAATGGCTCCTTCTGCACAGCTCCTATGTTGTCACAGCACAGAGGCTTTGATATAGGAATTAAGTCCAACCACAAAAGTCACTTACTCGATTTGCCGTGCTAGACCCTACTGCACAACTGGATAGACTCTAGGGAGATAAAAAACCAACCCAAAACCCAGAGACTCTGATCCTGCAGACCTGCAAAGAGAACTGCTGAATGCAACTTTTACCTTTAGCATTTAGATTACTTACAATGATTTTCCTACTGGCAGACTGCACACACAAACGGAAATGAACCACAGCTTCATTTGGATCTTGGGGTTTTTGTTGGTTTGGTTGGGTTGGGTTTTTCTGTTTGTTTGTTTGGGGTTTTCTGGTTTTGTTTGTTTGTGTTTGTTGTGGGGTTTGTGTTTGTTGTGGCTTTGTTGTTTTTGTTTAATTAGTGCCAGGATGCCCATAGCCTCCATGATGAACGTTGTGAGTTAAACCCCAGGTGTCTACTCTAAAGAAATTGTGCTTCAGGTTGTTCAGAGGGAGGTAGGGATTCCCAGTGGAGCTTGCTTTGAAGAGTCCAAATAATTTATGTTCCACATACAGATAAAACCTATTTGTTGACTTCAGAGGGCTGGGAGAGTAACCCAGTTGAACAAGGTAATAGCAGCTCGCAGTCACCAGGGACTTTATTTAACATGCAAATGATGTTTACACAGGGCACGCGGGGTGAGACGTGCATCCTATACAGGGCTGCTGGGCAAAGTATACCTGTGCATCTTTTAATGACACAGGGAAAATTATGTAATTATAGCACTAATCATCCTACCCTCAGTAAGTCATGCTTAGCTTAATGTTGTTAAGGGTTAGAGTGGATCCCTCCCCCAACAGCTTATTCACAGAATCACAGAAACATCTAGATTGGAAACGTCCCTCAGGATCACCATGTCCAACCCAGAACCCTACTCTACAAGAGTCACCCTAAACCACATCCCCAGGCACCACATCCAAACACATTCAGGGTTGGTGACTCCACCACCTCCCCGGGTAGCTCATTCCAGTCCCTGACCACTCTCCCTGTGAAAAACCTTTTCCCTGAACAAAGCTACAGTAATTAAGTGTTTAGGTACCACCCTCAGCAGCGACAAAGGTGAGCTCAAGCATCCTGGAGCTTTATCACAGAGTCACAGAAACATCCACGTTGGAAAAGACCCTCAGGATCACCAAGTCCATCCTTAAACCATAGCCCTAAGCACCACATCCAAACCACCCTTAAACACATCCAGGGTTGGTGACTCCACCACCTCCCCGGGTAGCTCATTCCAGACCCTGACCACTCTCTCTGTGAAAAACCTTTTCCTAATGTCCAATCTAAACCTCCTCAGCCTCAGCTTGAGGCCATTCATTCCTCCTTGTTTGGCCTCCAATTCCCTGTTAGAAGAGACCAGCAGCAGCCTTTCCACAACATCCCTTCAGGTAGTTGTAGACAGCCATGAGGTCTCCCCTCAGCCTCCTCTTTTTCAAACTAAACAGCCCCAGCTCCCTTAGTTGCTCCTATAAGATTTAGTGTAAATCTGCCCCAGAGAGAGAAAACTCACTACAGCTCAGGATTTGGAAAGTCAGAAAATGAAACTGTATTTTTTACAGCTAAACTAAACATAACAGTGCAGACAAAATAAACTATTACAGAACAAAGCAACCTTAGAGGAGGTGAAGATGGAGTAAAGCGAAGCAGCAGCCCAAACGGTGTCAGGGGATGGGGAGACAGCAGCAAGCACAGCAACCAGCAAGGAGCAGACAGAAGCTGTGCTTCCAGATAGAAAGTTTTCCATGCTCCAACAAAATTATATTAACTTATCCATTGTTGCCATTTTATGGTCTATCCCTGGCACGTTCACCTCTTCACTCAGAGACTCCAGTACTTTTCCACTTTACAATCACTGTCTAGGTTTCTCTCTCCCTGTTTTTTTCATGTCTGAGCTAGAAGTCTACCTCAAAAGGCCACAAACATCCATTTTCAACGTCCTTCAAAACGTATGTTATGATGCCTTCAAGAAACAGGCACAGTAGAGGGGATGGAGGAAGACATAGACCAGGCAGGAAAACAGAAAGAACCACCTTATTTCTCAGAATTCACTCAGCTGACACACACCAACATGGAAAGTAAGAAACACAGAAACTCTTCCCCAATCAAGTATCTTCTCATGGCTTTCACATTGCTCTTTACAGTAGCTGGCTATGGTGAAGGGGACTGGAACCAAGTCTGCTACTCAAAATAGCTTATTCAAAGCAGAGTGGGGAATGCCCAACACTGAAACAGTGCCAGGAAACCACCAAGCAAAACAAACAACTTATTATGCTTTTCTGAAGTGGTCAACAGCTTCAAGACCTTGGGGAAAAGACAGAGCCTTCTGAATTATTCTTGGGTAAATTGAATTGTCAGATTAAAGAATCAGATAGCAAAAAATAAACCAGTGCCTTGTTTTCATCTCGCCCTCCAGCTCGGTGAGCTCTCTGAAAAGGTTTAAGGTCTCCATGCAAACGAAGGCTGGGAATTCTGGCAAGGCCCCACCAGATTTAGGTCCTTCTTTCTTGGCTTTCAAGGAGTACTTAGGGCTTTGGTTGAGGAGTGGGGTGGTGATATGGCTTTCCTCTTTTGCCTAAACCTATAAACAGAAGCAAAGCCAGGCTGACATTGACCCCAGTACCACTAGTGTTTGGGAGCTACGGTATACGAACAACGACACTGTTCTGCTCCTTTCAGCAGCCTTTTAGTGTGAAAGATTATGCCAACAAGTTGTCTCAGGAAAAGCTGTTAACCTCCCTTACGCTTTACTCTCAAAGAAGCCTAGCTTTTAAAAACTACAATAGAGTTCAGTGCTGAAGCTCTTTTACATGAACGTTTTTTGGCTGCTATCAAACAAGCATTGGGTTTGTTTTTTTTCCCAGAGGAAAACAGAAACATTCTCTCTCAAAACTGCATATCCTGGCTGATTTGATCTCCATTCTCAAGCTGTACTAATTACTGCTTTTCCAGTCTGTCTGTGAAACTGATAGAAGAAGTTCTGTGTGAATGGGAGGGTAAGCCCAAATCCATTGCTAATGGACTACTCAAGTTGTAGAGGTTGCCAAAAGGACAAAAGTCCATCTTCTCCTGTCATGTCATATAGCTGTTATGGGGGAAAAAAAACCTGCTCTTTTTGTTTGGTTGGGGTTTTTTTTGTTGTTGTTTTTCCCGTGAAATGCAAGCTCTTGATCTTTGAGGCAAGTCAGCAGGTGTTCAGAATACCCTTCGTGTTTCCTTGGGACACAAACCGGCACGTCCTTTGGAACACGTCTGCCGTGATTAATGTGTGGAGAGCAGGAATGCATGCAGTAGGTCACTGGGTTAAATTTGGGACAGAATTTCACAGAATCATAGAATGTCAGGGGCTGGAAGGGACCTCCAAAGCTCACCCAGTCCAACCCATCTGCCACGGCAGGATCACCTATACCAGATCACACAGGAACATATGCAGGCAGCTCTTGAATATCTCCAGAGAGGGAGACTCCACAACCCCACTGGGCAGCCTGTTCCAGGGCTCTGTCACCCTCACAGGGAAAACATTTTCTTTCTCATGTTTACATGAAGCTTCCTATGCCTCAGAGGGTATAGCTTTGCACCTTCTGGTCTTGATAAAGAATACAGGTGTCGTCTTCTCCTTAGAGACTGGCTGCTGTGGGGTGATTTCCACAACCAAATGGATGTCAGCAATAATGCTCTCCTTTGTCAACATAAGTACTGAAAGAAAACCAGCTCCTTATGGCTTACATCACAGGTTTTTCACTAATCTAAAAAGAAACTTNCCTCCTAACATCCAGTTTAAGTTTCCCCTCTGCCAGTTCAAACCCATTGCCCCTTGTCCTGTCATCACAACACCTTGTCAATAGTCCCTCCCCAGCCTTCCTGTAGCCCCCTTCAGATCCTGGAAGGCTACTCCAAGGTCTCCTGGAAGCCTTCTCTTCTCCAGGCTGCAGAGCCCCAACTCTTGTAGCCTGTCCTCATAGCAGAGCTGCTGCAGCCCTCTCAGCATCTTTGTAGCCCTCCTCTGGACTCCCTCCAACGGTTCCAGGTCCTTGCTGTGCTGGGGGCTCCAGAACTGCACACAGTACTCCAGATGGGGTCTGAGGAGAGCAGAGTAAAGGGGCAGAATCCCTTCCTTTGCCCTGCTGCCCACACTGCTCTTGCTGCAGCCCAGCACTCGGTTGCTGTCTGGGCTGCATGCACACACTGCAGGCTCGAAATGAAGTCTAGTGACTACTGCATTAGGATGCACAGCTTTACAGGTCTGAACCTTGGAAAGCCTAACAGCACATTCAAAAAATAATTTTCATGGTAGTTCTGATCCCGCAAGGATCTCAGAGCTGCCATTTGGCTGTCAGCAGGTTTAAGTGAGAGTTGTAAGCCTTCCCACCATCCTCAGAGTCTGGCACATACCTAGATTCTTATTTAAAACCCCTTTATCCAGGACTGGCCTTTATCCTGGAACTAAACTGCCTTTCCTGTTGCAGACAATAAATCATTGCATGGAGAAAGGCGCACGGAAAGCAATCGCTTCTGCTGCCAACACCTGGCAGGCTACAGTTGAGGTAAAGAGATGGTGTGAGACAGAAATGGGCATTTTGACTAAGTGTAATTGCAACCCAAAGAGCTCAGAGAGAAAGAAAACCTTTGATGCATCAGCATCCTGGTTCTGATGATTAGTACAGCCAACATAGTATCTACACCAACAGTTTCTTCAAGGACTGCAAAGAGACCAGAAGGCAAAGACAAGACTTCCTTCTCCTCTAAGATCTAGAGGAACTATTGAAGCTTATATACTCAGCAGTGGTCAGGCCACA
>VWYK01030854.1:265-20400 GCA_013399775.1 Semnornis frantzii | reverse complement strand
ACCATCTCTGTTGCCCTTCTTTGCACCCTCTTCAGAACCTCAATGAATATCTTGTAGTTAGGACCCCAACACTGAACCTAGTACTCAGAGTGTGGCCTCACCAGTGCTGAGTGTAGGGGGACAATCACTTCCCTGTTCCTGATACTGATACAGCTCAGATATGATATGATACTGTGTGATACGATAAATCAGTCCACAACTGACAGCATTTCATGCTGGCTTTGTAGTGATGCCTGTGACTAGGAAATGGTGCAAAGCAGTGGGGAATCAGACTTCTTGCAGGATTTTATTCATCTGGTTGTTAGTCCTTTTATAGTACTCCTCATCATTAAAGTTGTCATTTGCAGATTCCACCTTCAAAGCATAAACTGATAATGTCTTGATGCCAAAAAAATAATGTCCTAGTTCTAGACCCTCATCCCACACCAGTCTCTTTCTCAGAGGAGCATAAAATACGAGTTTACAGATTTCACCAAATGTGTTTTATGCATGGCAGGCTCTGACCTGGCAGTGCAGTGTTTGACAAAAGCCATAATTCATGCAAGGGCCCATGCAGCTTTTATTTAGAAATGCTTGGTTGTGAAAGGAATTAAAAGGAACAACCTTCTTAAATCATTCCTGAATTTCTAATCTGATGTGCTACTTTTTGAACACCCAGGGAGGAAAAAAAAAAAAATCCCTTCATTTTTGTTTACGTGCTTACTTGATTAGTTTATCCAGGAAAAGTTAGGATGCTCCTATAAATTTGATTCAGCAGCTACCTCAAACACAAATGAAAATTAACTCACTTTGTTTTTTCAGATCAAACTGAAATGTAATAATTTGTTTGTATTCTATATTAGCTGGATTTTTTTTTTAATAGTATATTTCAATTTAGCTATTGGCAGAGCTTCTTTTTGTGAGCTACTCAGTTCATGACAGATGAGCAATTTTCCTTATCTGGATACTTTGTGAAGATAGCCAGGCTCTCAGAGGAAAAGTCAGCAAAAATGAAAAGTCTACACAAAGATAGTGTTATCACACATATGGTATTTTAATAGACATGTAAATATGTGAAGTAAAAAAAAAAAACCAAAAACCTACTATGTCCAGAAATAAATTCATTCATCTTAAGTCGTTGTGATAAACTCTGTAACGGGGAAGGAGAGAGAGATTGTGCATCACCTCATTAAAAGCAATGTAGCTTGCTTAGCTTAGGTTTTGATTGTGTTACAAGAGATTCTGTTACCCAAAAGCTGAGTAAAAATCTGGCACAATTAAATTAATTGGCAGATCTGAATCAGCTGATGTTTTACATTTGCAGACGTTTCACCGGAGTGTTTCACAGAAACTCTGTTTCAAATATGAACAAAAAGGCTGTGCTGAGGAAGGATAACCTTTTTTTTTTTTTTTTTTTTTTTTTTTTTTTTAGAGAAGAAAACCCAATANGGATAACCTTTTTTTTTTTTTTTTTTTTTTTTAAATCTTTGTAGTCAGAAAGCTCATAGATTGCTTTTTAGACATGATGCATGTGGTAAAATGGCCAAAAATTTTCCTCAGGTGCCAGGTTGTGAGTGGTTCTGAGGCAGCAGGAAGAATTTTGTTAAAGGAAATATTGTGGCAAATGCACGAAACGCTTTAGTAGAATAAAGACGAGGGGGAGGGTGAAAGGAGGAGAGAGAGAAATGTACAGCTAAATGTCTCTGTCTCCTAAACACTCACAGAAGTGCTGTTTGAAATTGAGCAGAAATGGGCAAGCCCTACATTCCTCCTGTGGTCATAGAGCTTCCCACTCTTCTAATGCACTCCAGTGGACTTGCAGAGTTCAGCTGCCACTGCAGAGCTCACATCTGGTGTGGAGAGCATGCTTTAATAATCCTAGAAATAATTTAGCAAGGCCTATTCATCTTGAGAGCAGTTCCCCTTTGAGATGGGGGGGCACAGTGCCCTGCATCGAGCCCCTGCAGCCTTCCCTGATCGATTTTCAGTGCACAAGTGCTGTGTCAGACCGCTTGCAGCTACTGTGCATCCCCATGGCACTTTAGGAGGGGGGAGTTCTGAATGCCAGATCTTAAACCTGCAGGTTTCCAAGCAGGATTGTCTCCAGAGTCTTGCATTTGTACAGAAGGCTGATTTGCAGTGAACCCAGTCTCCACCTACCATGTTCAGTGACTTGCACACCCATGGGTTATGCTAATTTAGGGGTGCGTATGCAGTAGGTCTAATTTATGCTTACTTGTTGGAATCATCAATGTTCCTTAGGCTCTCCAACCTCTCACTGAGGTCAGTGAGGGTCTGATTCTGCCTATTTGTAATGCTGAAGGAACTCAAGTTTAGCATAAAACGATGTGGGAGGTGTTATTTCTAGGAGGGAAAGCAGGACCACATGCTATTTAAGTGCTTCTGAGTTCCTCTGTTACCAGCTTGGGCCTGGAAGTCTGCAAATTGAAATTATTAGCATTTTAATGTTTGTTTTTCTGGTTTATATATTCAAAGTGAAGCTAAAGGTATTCATCCCACACCCACCTGAAAGCCAGTTACTTGATCACAGAATGGTAGAGGTTGGAAGTTCATCTTGTCTAACACCCCTGCTAGGACAGGATAGCCCAGAGTAAATCATTACATTACATTAACTATTACACCTATTTTCTTTTTATTGTTGTTACTCCCTGCTTGAGGCATATAATATCTGATCCAGAGCTAGATTCAAGTTTTGCTGGCTTCAGATCTGGAGTGGGTTTTGAGCTATAGGTTTTGTATCAATTTGTTCTTGCCTGTGATAAAAATGCAGATGATGGTAAGCATCCAAAGTCAATGAATAACCAAGAGTTTTAGCAGAAGAATAGTGTGTTGTGCAATCTAGAATGAAGAGAGAACTCATTCTTAGCTCACAAAATCAATGCTCTTAATATAATGTCAGATTTTGCAAGTAGAACAACAACACAAAAAATTTTGTCAGGACTGCCCTTTTAAGATTTGACAAATAATTTCCAGTTACTCCAAAACTCATTTTTTTCCAAAGAGCTGCTGACAGGCTTATGATGCCTATGATGAAAACAAAATCTTGCAAGGCCCAGAAGGCAGGGTGGCAAATCTTTACAGGATTGGACCCCAAAATAAAATGGTTTCACAATGAACAGATAAGACATCTGGTAGGCAGAAACAAAACCTGTATCTATATTTACCCAGCAAGATATGAACTGAGCTTAGAATGTAGTTATGGAGTGCTTGGATGTACAATACTTAGTGTGAGACAGTTCAGAATGGACTGCTGGATCAAACTACTGAAAAGTATACACTCAAATATCCCATGTGCTGAGAGGAGCACAGGATCCTTGCACTGGGGGAGGAAGGAATTTGGATGGGTGACTTGTTGAACAACAGGGCTGTAGCTGCACCTGTAGGTCACTTTGAGTGGGGGTGTGAGAATAGCTGTGGTATGTACATCACAGCTCAGGACACGTGGCAAGAGCACGCTGGAAGGATGGCTTGCACTTGTTTAGTGAAATTAGACCCGTCTCAAGCTGCCTGAAAGTAATTTAGAAGAAATGCCAATCCTTCAGAACCTATGCATTTGGATTTCAACTGGAATCTTGCCCGGTAAAGATTTAAACTTGATAGAGTCAGAGCACAACCCTTAAACTTTCCTCTTTGTCCAGATCAGTGTGGAGACTTGGGTTTGATACACACCAAGGTCATTTTCCTACCAGTAATGTGCTCAGAGTGCTCATTGCCCGTTGCATGGCCTTTGCTTGGTGGAATTTTCCTCCCAGTTGATGTTACAGAAAAATAGATAATGCCTCTCTAGAAGCTCATTCTGTGTCTCTGTCTATTGTTAATAAGTTGCCTGTAGCAAAGAAGCTTCAGCTCGTTGTTGTAGATGGCCTGGAGAGGATTGTTAGAGAAAGAGTTGGACAGGACTGATAAGTTGGTGTTACTCATAGGTAATTTTACTGTTATGTGTGCTTACTGTTCTTGTCACCTCCAAGCACTTACTCATTGATATTTCATAATAACTTGGAGCTGCTCAGTGAAAACATGAATTGGGCTGCATGTGAATTTTCCATTAAAGCTTCTGCTTTCCAGTCATTTTGGTGAGAGATTAATGGGGGTTTTTGTTTGGGGTTTGTTTTGTTGTGTTTATTTCTGGTTGGGTTGGGTTGGGTTTTTTTTGGAGAAGGCTTCTTCATTTCAGCTGAAAAATAAATTATCTTAGCAGATCTTCAAAATACCTCTAAAATGCTTTAGCCTCCTTCAAACTAAAGTGAATAAAATCAGGAGTGAATTTCACTGAGATACGGGGAAAAAAAAAAACCTGAAAGTATGTGGGGTTTTGCACACCTTTTGTTCCATTGGTACTGTTTGAGAACAAATTTCCCTACTTTTGCAACCCTTTCTTTATCTATTACCACTAAGTCTATAAGCTATACCTCTAGAAAGGAATTGTATCCTCTAGAGGATCGTGGTGACTCTTACTTTATTGTGTTTCATCGCATCACAATGATCCAAACTCAATGTAAGTCTCATCTGCCTGTGTACCTTCAGTAAAAATTGATTGTCAAACAAATCCAAAATATTTGCTGGCAATGGATTTGCAATAGATAACTTCTGCTGAACTCCAATCTCTCTCTCAGCGTAGTTTAAAACTGTGTCAAAGTTCTGAATTTATCACAGCCCATGATGTAAGTCAGAAGAGAAAGTTTTATTATCCACCCCTTCAGCATTAAAAGTTGCTCGGTTTTGTGGGGTTTTTCCATACTGAAATCACATTTCAAGACTGTCTCTGTTAACTGTGGCAGGCACAGCCTGACTTCAGTCATCCAGGGAGGATAATACCACCTGAAATTCAACAGGATGAATCAGTCTGGTCTTACGTACTCCCTTTAATGATCCATGTGCTTACAGGTGCAATAGGGAATTCCAGAAGGAAATTTTTAGAGATTTTTGTTCATGCTAAGAAAGGGGGGAAAACACCAAACCAAACCAAAACAAACCAAAAAAAAAAAAACAACCAAAAAAACCCGAAAACAAACCTCACAAAACAAAAAAATTCCACCAGAAATAAAAACTAAATTAATAGCAAATGATGAGAGTCAACTCAGGTCCATGACTAAATATTAGCTACATCTATGCCTCTTTTGTAACTTTTGTGTTGTTACAGAATACATAATCATTTAATATCCATTTGAGGAGAAATCTGCAGTAAAAAGTGTGCTTTGTTTGTTAGACTCACAGATCTGAAATGTCTTCTCTTTATGTTCTGAATTATTCATGTGACTATATCTAAATTAATCTCACATCCCTGCTCAGGTAGAAGGAGGTCTCTAAGTGTTATGCTGCTCTGCTTCAGTGTCTTCTCTTTACCAAAGTACTATTTTGATTGCCTCTTCTGTTACATGATCTTGTCCCTTATTTTTCTGTACCGTGGTGCTTTGTGCACTGCTATTTTGTAGCATATGGGGAACCTTTTATGACAATCATCTTTGCAGCTAGCATGCTGTGCTTAAAAAAAAAATCTGTCATGAAAGCTAATATGCATTTAAAACATAAACATACAATGCTAGATGAAAGGATTTCGAAACAGATAAACAGAGGCAGATGGCACAGATTTGATTAATAAAAAACACAAACAGGAAAATAAATCTGCTGCAATGATTAAATGCCTAATTTAATTAGGAAAAAAAAATGTTTTGGGGTGTAGTTATTGCCAGGAAATTGTATACTATGTTGTTTCTGTTTCTCTGTTGTTCTGTTTGGTTTGTATAAATTCTACAGCATTTTGGTTTTTGAAAAATCTGACACATTCTTTTTGAGTTTCAAGAAAGTTTGCCCCTTGCAAGAAACAAAACTCAGGAGCAAGCAGGGAATGAGGCTCATGTTGCTAGGTTAGATGTACAATGCTGGAGTTTGAGGCAGAGCTCTCAAATGCCAGGTGAATGCCTTAGCTGTTGTGTCAGTGACTGTCTAGCTGGTGGATCTTACAGCCTGTTTTGACCAGAAGTTTAACATAATCCTAACTAATCTGGAGTACTCTGTGCAGTTCTGGAGCCCCCAGCACAGGAAGGACATGGAAGTGTTGGAGCGAGTCCAGAGGAAGGCTATAAAGATGCTCAGAGGGCTGGAGCAGCTCTGCTATGAGGACAGGCTGAGAGAGTTGGGGCTCTTCAGCTTGGAGAAGAGAAGGCTTCCAGGAGACCTTAGAGTAGCCTTACAGTATCTGAAGGGGGCTACAGGAAGGCTGGGGAGGAACTATTGACAAGGTCTTGCAATGCCAGGACAAGGGGCAATGGGTTTAAACTGGCAGAGGGGAGATTTAGACTGGATGTTAGGAGGAAGTTCTTTACAGTGAGGATGGTGAGGCACTGGAACAGGTTGCCCAGGGAGGTTGTGGCTGCTCCCTCCCTGGAGGTGTTCAAGGCCAGGTTGGATGAGGCCTTGAGTGACCTGTGCTAGTGGGAGGTGTCTGCCTATGGCAGGGGGTTGGAACTGGATGATCTTTGAGGTCCCTTCCAACCTTACCATTCTATGATTCTAACAAAGTCTTCCCACTGAAAGCAAGTTTGCAACTAGAGCACAGGGTTGATTTTCCACAAGCGAGTGAGAAAAAGAAAACCTTTTTGTTAAATAAACCAAAATTAAACAAAACCTAAAACCAAACCACCCACCGTTATTAGCTACTAATCTAACCAATTTCTTAGATCATTAGAATTGGCTAAAAGTGGTTAAAAAAAAAAAGAAGAATCAGGGGATTCAGTGCACTCTCACTAAGTTTGCAGATGACACTAAGCTAGGAAGGAATGTTGATCTGCTTGAGGGTAGGAATACTCTACAGAGGGAACTGGACAAGTGGGATCAACGGGCCAAGGCCACTTGTATGAGGTGCAACAAGGCCAAGTGCTTTGAAGCTGGCAAAGACAGACCTGGGGGTGTTGATTGGCAGCTGGCTGAATATGAGCCAGCAGTGTACTCAGGTGGCCAAGAAGCCCAACAACATCCTGGACTGGATCAGAAATAGTGTGGCCAGCAGGAGCAGGGAAGTGATTGTGCCCCTGTACTTAACACTAGTGAAGCCACACAGAATCACAAAATGTTAGGGATTGGAAGGGACTTTAAGAGATCATCCAGTCCAACCACCCTGCCAGAGCAGGACCACCTGGAACAGGTCACACTGGAATGCATTCAAGTGGATTTTGAATGTCTCCAGTGAAGGAGATTCCACAACCCCTCTGGGCAGCCTGCTCCACTACTCTGTCACCCTAACAGTGAAAAAGTTATTCTTTATGTTCACATGGAACCTCCTATGCTCCATCTTGCACTTGTTGCCCTTTGTCCTATCAGTGGACATCACTGAGAAAAGCCTGTCTCTGTCCTCTCAGCACTCATCCTTCACATATTTATGAACATGAATGAAGTCATCCCTCAGTCATCTCAGTTTTGGGACACTCACTACAAAAAATACATTGAGGTGCTGAAGATGATCACAGAGAAGGGCAACAAAGCTGGTGACAGGTCTGGAGAACAGGTCTGGTAAGGAGCAGCTGACGGAATTGGGTTTGATTAGTCTGGAGAAGTCAAGGCTGAGGGGAAGACCTTCTCACCCCATGACTACCTGAAAGGAAGTTGGAGTGGGGTGGGGGTTACTGTCTTCTCCCTAGGTAACAAGTGATAGGATAAGAGGCAATGGCCTCAGGTTGCACCGGGAGAGGTTTAGGTTGGGTCTTAGAAGAAAATTCCTGACTGAAAGGATTCTCAAAGACTGGGACAGTCTCCCCAGGGGGGTGGTCATGTCCCTTTCCCTGGATGTGTCTAGAAAGATGCAGAGATGTGGTGCTGAAGAATGCAATTTAACAGCAGACTTGGTAGAGTTGCTTTGTCTCATCGATCTTGAAGGGCTCTTAACTCATTTCTTTGGATTTTGCTATCTGTTGCTTTTTGGATAAAAATCTGAGGACTGTACAAGCAAAAAGAAATTATATATTTACCTGGGCTTTGATGCAAGCTCAATGTTATTTTTAAGCAATTCTCTTAAGCTCTGATTTTACATGTGGTTTGATATACCATGTGGTTGGCACTAAGCACAATTTTGGGGTTCATCTCATGAGATCTTTCTCCATTGCTATTACACAGATAATGTCATAAGAGAACAATGTTGGAACTAAGTTAATTTTTGCCTTTGGGCTATTTCACTGGCCAGAAAATAATAATGTGAAAGAGAATCTTGTAGGGTCACAGAGGACCTGTTCAATTAAAACCAGAATAAATTGTTGTTGCGTTTGTTGGGAAGCTTTAACCTGTTCAGTTTGGGAAAGACTGTTAAAGAGATAAGACCATGACCATGCTTTTGGATTTTGATTTCAGGATTCTATCATTGTTTGTAGTGCTTTAGTTTTGTGAAAGAGAGGTGAACACTGACAGTCCCAAGCACACGAAAACAAGGAGTAGTAGTTCTCATTATTGTTGAACCAAAGGCAATTTACTGGTTGGTGGTCTTGCTTTTTTATTTCCTCAAGAAATACACCTTATTTATTTTAGATCAAACTGAATTAATTTCATTTTTATTGCCTTTGTTTGTTTGTTTAAAAAAAAACCAAACAGGTCTTGCTAGACTTTTCAGTGTTTCAAACAGACTGTTAGAGACTGGTGGGAAAGACTTAGGTTTACATGAAGCTTTGTTATACTAAAATCAATTAAACCAGGCCCCCTGGCCACTCTCCAGGGCCTGAGAGTGACATGGGGACATCAGCCCTGTCTGACCCTGGTTCAGGCAAACCTCGCTTGCAGGATGCCCTGCAGACAGTGTGGGGTCAGAGGGGGCTGGGAGGCTGAAGGGGTGGAGGGGTTACGTCTCCAGCCTCCAGCTGCTGATGGTTTTTTCAAGCACTGGTTGTGTTGATCGAGAGCAGTTCCAGACTGACAGCATCATTCTTATCAATCTACATTCTGCTTCCATTTGCCGCACAGAAAGGGCTGTAGCTGCCCTCCTTGAGTTGGCTGATGTCTCGTCACCACTGTCTTCCTGCCTGAGTGAGGGCAGATTCCTGGCTCTGGGAAGCATTTTTAGGAGGGTGTCTGTCCCCTGTCACATACATTTCTCTGTTCTTCCATGTGTATGTGTGAGAAGGTGACATCAGCTATCTGGCTTACATTTAGGTACACTATGGTTTTGATAGGTAAATAATTCTTTACAAACAGCACTCAGGAGTCCTCCCATTAATTTATTTAATTCATTTCATTATTACCAAATACCATTCCAGTCCAACCTTTAACCTTCAAGGAGCTAAATCTCAGAATTAGTGTTGTAGAATTGTTCTAGTGCCTCAAAATACTTCAATATTACAGGAATTACTTTCATCCACTAATGCTTCATATTGGTTGTCTGTTGCTTTTTCTGTTTCTTTGTACTGTTTTACACACTGTTAGTCCTTCTCATCCTTTATAAAAGGGGGGGAATCAATATTATCTGTCTGCTACATTAAAAAATGGAAGAAAATCCTCTCAATGGGTTCTACTGGTTTATGCTGGAATCTTAATCCTCTAATATAGGCACATATTATTATCTGCTTGTGGAACCAAATTTAATGTGAAAGAATAATTTAGTTTTTCTGCTGAGCTGAAAGAAGTGGCATTTATGTCTTTCAAGCAGGACTTTTACTGAAACAAAATATGTTTTTGAAATGGAACTAAAAATCTTAAGTGTGGATGGCTTAAAGGGAACTCATAGAGATGCTAAAATTAAGCTGGAAGGGGTTTATTCTGCTATTGTCTTACATCTTGCAGCATTTTACCTGGAAACTGCATTTTATCAGTTGTATCTATAGGAGATGAGGATTGCAGCATGGTCATTTGTTCAGGTATTTGCAAGACATGATATACACATTGCAGTGGACCTCACTTGCCACCTTCTGCATGACTAATGTTAACTTAGCAGTCTTTGTGGCCTAAGCCCCTCACAAGACTGATGTTCCTCATCCACAACATTCTTAAAAATTTCTTCTGCTGTCAGGCTCTTTTGGGTTTTTAATAGGTGCCTAAAATCTTGCTGCCTTGTAAATCTCCCCAAACCTTCACATGAATAATGCAGAAGTTGAAATTCACGTAAGTGAGAAGTTTCACAGATAAGAGACCATCTAGTAAGAAAGCATGTGGTTGCCCTGTGAGTGCAATTGCAGTTGTAAACATTATCTGGTCAAAGTGAGGTTTCCTGGGGCTGCAGTAAGTAAAGCCTGTTACATCTTCTGGTATTAATCATAATAAGTGTTTTATCTTTGGCTGTCATGTTTGGTTTCTGCATGCAATTTACCTCTCAGGCAAGCTGTTCACGGTATCAGCCAAGCTTATCTCTGAACTTATGGTCTTCAAGTACCTAAATGTATTTCCACCAGAGTTCCCACAGTTAATGTGACAAAAGCCAACATAAGTGCTATTTTAAGACCATGCTGCATCCTTTTACAGAAAAAAATAGTGTTGCTTGTATTCTAGTCACTCCTATCAACCAAAGCAAAGCCTGACTGCCTTTACCAGTCCTGCATTCTACTGTAATTTTATTGTGACCTCTTTTCAGATAGACTTTCTATATACACACATAATTTATCTTGACTCCAAACGTCCCTCACACGTATTATCTCCTCTCCTCTAAAGTGCCTTTACTGCTACAGGACTTCCACAATACAAAGCATGGCATTATCTGTCTGACTCCAAAGGTATGTTTGGATGCAACAGGATGGTAACAGGATGCAAAAGCATGAAGAATGCAGGATGCAAAAGCATGAAGAAAACATATTATTCCTGTCCCAGAAAAATGGAAGGGCACACATGGTCTCTGTCCCAAAAAACTTGCCAACCGAACAATCAGACTGCTTCAGGAGATCCAGCAATAGCCTTCTGAAAGAAAGGCAGGGTGAGGAGGGAAAGGGGAAAAAAAAAATGCCTTGCAGAGTTTTGTGAGTGGTTCTCTTTGCATGATGATGCCAAAGTGATACGAGGAAGGAGGTCAAGGATTAGGCAGCTCTTAATATTCTACTCTGCATGACCCATCTTGCTGCACTACTTTCATGATCTGCTAATAATCCTTTATAATTAAGCTTCCACCCTAATATTAAAATGTAATCCATATGAACACCAATCAGAGGGTACAGCAAGCAGTGCTTACCCCTTTAGAGTTGTGCGTGGTGAGCACTACGCAGTTTTAATTTAAAATCCTTAAAACATTTGGCCCTTGATGTAAAGGCAAATTCTCACTTCCAGCATAACGCAAATACAATACAAGAGACCCAGTTCAGTGCTGCTGACGCTTTGCCTGCACGATGCTTGCCAAAAGAAAATGGAAACATTGCTACTGTGAAAATGGAGATGGGGCTTGCTAGCTACCTTGACATTTACCCAGAGCATAAATGCCAAACAGATTTTGTAGCAGCCTATAAAATAAATGGCCCTGAATCACTGCTGGTAAACTGGAAAAGTGACCTTCTGGGCTGAGTTTTCTATGTGGTCTATATGAGTGTGTCTCAGCAATCGCCGCTGCAGGAGAGTCAGCTGCTTTCTCCTTGTGCTTGCCTTCACTCTAGAAACTCATCTGAAGTTCACAGCAAATACAGCAGTATGTAACATTTTACTCTGTGTTTCTATCCTGCTTCCATTTGTTATTGCAGATTATCCCTGTGGAGTCACAGACCCCCCTAAAAGGCTTTCAGATATGTTGTCACTAATGTGGTTGGGCTGTTATAATGGATGGGTCCCTTTCCTCTTCTTTTTCCCCTTCCATAAAACTACTCATCAGAAATCTCTCTGCAAGAATACTTGGATTCTAAATAATTTACTTTTTTGCTCCATAAAATTATGTGTCCAGTATACTGCACCAATGTAAGAAAAGTAATTTTTTTTAATGTATTTGAATGTGCCTTTAAGCCAAAAGGTTCTCTATTCCTGTGAGACTATAGAACACAAAATGGAAGGTGAACTGCAACAGCAAGGCAAAGTGCAGTGGGAATAGTAGTTAACAGTGATCTTTTGATTGGCTTTTTCAGAAATAAGTATTTTTAGGTTTTATGAGTTAAGCTGGAGTAAACCTATCAGGAACCATAGAACATACAGTTCTTCCATTTGGATGCAACAGGGAAAGTCTGCTGTTTAAGATGCTGATAATACATCTCCTTTCTTTAATGAAGCTTTGCTAACTAGCTAAGAATGTTTTCCACTGATGGCTAATAGTGGAATTCTAAACATCTAATAAGTGCCTAGAGAGATGACTAACCAGAAACTGCCACTTATATTAATACCTAACATATATTGCTTTGCTTAGCCTAATCCATAGGTCAACATTAACACCAATTTTCCAGTCCTGGAAAACTTCATTCCAGAATTTGACACTTGGGCTCTTACAGCTGCCAGGCAACCTCCATGAATGGCCAGGGCAAACTGAGACAAGAGGGTGAAGGGCATGAGAATGGATATTGCTTTGAGCAGAAAGATGGGTTGCCAAACACTGTCCATGTGTCATTGTAGAGTGAAATTGCTTTCTGCTTTTGGATGGAACAAGTTGTGACAACAGCAGCTTGAGCTTTGTATCATCAATAGTGGGGTTGCCAGAAAGGATGCAAAGGATGTTTCAGAACAGAAAGACACCACAGAGAGCATATGCTGCAGCTATTGTTTTACTGCTTTAAAGCCACTGTTACTCCTTTCACACTCTGGTCTCTTTTGATACCTAGTGTGGCTTAGAGTGATGATAATCATTATTGTCTTTCAGCACTCTCTCTTTTGTTTGTTTTATCCCCTAAGAGTTGTTATTTTCTTTACAAGAAAGAGAGAGGAAAAAGAGCCCATGGAAGGAGAGAAAAAGTAGGCAAAAGAAAGAAAACACAGACTTCCTTGTCTTCCCTACTGTCTTGAAGCTCATATTAAGATTTCATTTTTGTCTCCTGCTCCTTCCTTCATTATAAAATCTAGACGGGAAAACCAGAGAAAAATACTAAAACCACGTTTTCAGGAGGGGGGCATTGACTAAGCATGGGAAGTAGCTTGACCATGACTTTCCAGGGCACTGCATGATGATGATAGCATGGTAGATAGATCATCATAGAAACACACTAAAGTTTTTCCCGTGTTTTAAATATTCAGAGCACCTTTGCAAAACGATAGAATAGAATATGTGTGGTATATTGCAATAGCAGGTCAGTGCTTGTTATTGGTTTGTAAGTAATCAGCCTTAAGTTACTGGAAAAGGTGAAGAGTCAGATTTCCAAGAACACCTATAGGTCTGTGATATCATTTCATAGTGGCACAATAAAATTCAGTGAGCTTGGATATATATAAAATGTAAAGTAATAGCTGCTTAGTAAGTGCCCTTTCTGTGGTTCTCATGATAGATCACTTGATGTAGTTTACTTTCTGTGCAGCCACTAAAAATTTGATCAGGATGAGTTTTAAGACCATGGGTAGTAAAAATCATGGCTAATATATGTGCTAGTGGTGTTAAAAATTGTAAATTACCCCTGACCAGGATGCTAAGTTGCTCTGTGTATATTATTTATGCAAATCATGTTAATGGAAGAAGTGGCAGTCAGGTGTTAATAATTAGATTATAGAACAAAAAATCAAATGCTTTACACATTAGATTTGCTTACCTGCCATTAACCTGATCTTAAAAGATGTACAATTATACCTTGTACAACAGTTACACAGAAGGAAAAAATGAAGAAGTTTATAGTAGAGAAGGCAGGAGGCAGACTTGGGTTGAGCAACTGAAGTGAGCTATTGATAGCCTGGAAGATGATTTGAGTTTGGAGCAGTTTCCCATATCTTAATGCTGGTGTACTGGGTTGCATTAGGGGGTGTCAGAGAGAGCAAGCCCTGCTGGTTCTTAAAACTTATACAGATAAGAAGTAGTAAGAGGGAGAGTGTATCCCTGTCTTCCTCACAGTGACTAGTAAATCTACCTTGGCATATTAACTGAGAAACCTGTATCTATTCTTAGGGTATCTCTGATGAGACTGAGGTGAAAGCATTGGGAATTTGCTAAAGCAAGGGCTGGGTTATTAATGTACCAAGACCTAAATATCAGACTTCATTCTGACAAACCAAAATTACCACTGTTACAGATCTTAATTGTAGAGTTATATAAGAGTTATAAGAGTTCTATTCTAGTTATAAGCCAAGATTGTCCTGGCTTTGTGTTTAATGACCTGATAGGGATAAGAAAAAAAAACCCCAAAACTCAAACAAACAAACCAAAACCAACCCAACAGTTTACAAATCTACATTTTTGTTGTAAACAAGGATATGTGAGGAAAGGAAATATGTCAGCTAAACTTTGAACACTAGAACTGCTTCTATTATCATAGCAGCTACTAACAGATGGGAAGGGATGAGAGCTAGACGTAAACCACAAGTGTCATAGAATGGTTAGGGTTGGAAGGGACCTTTAAAAGTCACCTAGTCCAACCCCTGTGCAGTGAGCAAGGACATCTTCAACTACAGTAGGTTACTTGGAGCTCCAAACAACCTGAGGTGGAATAGTTCTAGGGATGGAGCATCTACCAGCAATCTGGGACAGTATCTCACCCCTCTCAGTGTCAAAAATTTCTTCCTTATGTCTAGTCTAAATCACCATCGTTTAACCCTGCTAAAAGGATTATCCCCATTTTTCTTAGAGATGACCTTCAAATACTGAAAGGCCACAAAAAGGTTTCCCTAGAGCTTTCTCATCTCCAGACTGAGCAGCAGCAGCTCTCTCAGCCTGTCTGTCTTCACAGCTTCAAAGACTGTGTGTGAATGGGTACAGGTATATCGACGCTCTTCTGCTTCAAGCTGGTTGTGATGTAGCCATGGTAAGGAGATAGGGTTGCACTGGTTGTTGTGATGTAGCCATGGTAAGGAGACAGGGTTGCACTGGTTGTTGTGATGTAGCCATGGTAAGGAGAGAGGGTTGCACTGGTCGTTGTGATGTAGCCATGGTAAGGAGACAGCGTTGCACTGGTCGTTGTGATGTAGCCATGGTAAGGAGACAGCGTTGCACTGGTTGTTGTGATGTAGCCATGGTAAGGAGACAGCGTTGCACTGGTCGTTGTGATGTAGCCATGGTAAGGAGACAGCGTTGCACTGGTTGTTGTGATGGGGCTGTGTAATATCCAAACCAGTTCCGTGCAGAGATTTTTCAGAGGGAGCTGACATCCATGCTGGAGCCCTCCCATGTGCAAAGCCTTTGGAAAGCCCTCTCATCTTATGTGGCTGCATTGTGAGTGTATTGGCTGATGTAGATGGTCTCCTCCACATGAAGACAATATAGGAATGTGAGACTGGTGAACTACAACTCCTGTGCATAGTGTTGGACAGGTAGAAATCCTTCCTGCTTCAAATTAAACATTCTGAGAGTCAGATGTGTGTCAACTTTCCTTTCAATTGAAATGATGACTTTGCTACAATACAGCATCCCCACACACAAAACATGTCACTGTTTTTCTCTATATGCAAAAATGCTTTCAGTGCCACAAAAAAAAACCAGACAGGTTTGAGCACTGGTTCATGCTGGGGTGAAAAGCCCAAGGTGTAGCTAAGTGGGAGATGAAGAATGACAGAAGGGCTGGAGGGAATGAGGTCGTTATGAGCTGCCTTCATACTTTTAGTTCAAGGTAAAGATACCAAATACAAAAGCATTAATGTTGTGCTTGACTCTGCAACCTTTACTTCTTTTTCTTCTCACTTTACTTGCTGGTATATATGTATTTATAAGAAGAGCCCTACCAGATGCAGACATTTATGCCATTATTTCACCTGTCAGGTATTCTTTACCTTTCAGTCTGACTCTGCACTTGACAAATTGTATTAAAAATACACTGCACGTTAAACCTGTGAATTTTATGTAGGGGTTTTTTAAACGCCCCAAACTGTTGCTTAGTTCATGCTTTCTGGAAACTGCAACACTGAGGTTTGTTGCAGAATTTCTGTTGCAGAGTGCAAGATGTAATTTGAGATTTTCCTGACAACAACTTTCAGAGCTCCACTTGCAATCTGTCCACTGGGAAACCACTAAAAGATAGGGGAGTTGTTTATTTCTAAGCTTTTTAAGCTTGCTTTTTTGCTCAAGACCTGAAGTAGTAAAAATTAAATTAGAAGGCTTTCTTTTTGCTTCTGTAGATTTCAGGCCGGGTTCTAAGTGCTATGTTATTCCTGTAAAGCTTGTACCCTTTTGGCCTTTAGATGACCAAAATGAAAATCTAAATAGCAATGAAATGACTTTTAGTGCTTCTCTCCTCTCTGCTGTACTCCCCCTTTTGCCCAATACCCAAAGGTTAATGAAGCAAGTCTACACTGTTTAGATTTTGTACCAAGTACAAAGAAATATGTTGTGAATAGCTGATAAGTGGCACGATCAATAACAGGGAAACATCTTCCAGCTGGTGTTATATAAAGGAAAAATTATCAACAAAGACCCTGGCATTGTCAACCTTGGTTTGTAATATGTTGATAAGTTACAGATTAGTCACTGCATTTTAAGCAGTTGCAATGTTGGTCAGTGAGCCATGTATATTTGGATCATCAAACATGCTAAAACTCCATTTCTGAGTCTAATGGCAGACCTTTAAGTTGTGCCTAATGAACTCCTCCCTAGCATAAACTTAGTAGCTTTCTAAAAGTCCTTTTTCAAGTATAGCTTGCCATTACGAAGCCACTTCAAAACATTAAATACCAAAGCAAAGAGGTGTTTCAGCTTAAAAACAAGCATTTCCTAAGTAAATGGGGTACAGCTATTTTTAAATAACTTTACTTAGTATCCCTGAAGATTATCTGGCAACCATGAATAAAATTCCTGAGCAGCAGCTCCGTAAGTTCTAGCGTCACTCCTACGGCACCGTGTTTTGATTAACAGTCTGATGTTCTCTAAAGCTTCTCTGGCATCTAATGGAGCCAGAGATCATTTTGTAAATGTACATTTACTACAAGTATCTTGAAGAAGAGGCAATGCCTTCTCTCCTTATGCCCTGTAGATGGGATACTGAAATTTGTTACGGAATTTCTTTTGCATCAGTGTTTCACCTGTGGTTTCTGCAGATGAAAGGTTAAGCACAACCATGTGCTGCCGGATGCACAATTTTTGTTGCATACCAGTCAGTTGCTGAGGAGGCTTTGTGCCTTCTGGAGTAAAATCTTGGTCCTGTGAAAGTCAGTGGGAGTTTTATTGTGGAGTTGCGGAGTCAGGGCTTTATAGCAACAAAACTGAAAATGATTGCTGCACGTGGGCTGATTTTTCTAAAATCCGTTTGCAGTTTCACCTTTCCAGTTGCGTTTTAACTAATAATGAATAAATTATGTGAAAAATGACTTGAAAGGGAAGAAAAGGAAAAGAAGTTCTGATTTTCAGCAAAACTGCCTGACAGATAAGATCTATTCTTTAAGTTACTGCCTTCTCCCTAACCAAAGTTGTCAGCTTCCCTAAGACAAACTGCTCTCTGAGACCTTAATGAACTTTTCTTTCAACAATTGTTGTTTCGAGATGAGTTGGGGGAGAAAAAAAACATAGTTAATAAAAGGAAAAAAAAATTTACTTTAGTTATTTTTCAGATTAGGTTATTTTAGAAGTAACTTTTTCTTTTTGCCACAAGTTTGGTTTTGTATTCTTTCGGTTATTATTTAGGTATTTAAGTGCTATTAGGTATTTAGGCAGGGCTTTGGGGGGTCTAAAAATAGCAACAAGGGCAAATTTAAAAGCTCATTAAGGATTAATGCTTCTGTGTATGTAAAAAAATAGAAAAATGGTAGAATGAGCAGCAACTCTAGAGTGGGATTTTAAAACTAGCCCTGCATTCAAAAGCAGCGAGAGTATTTTAAACATCCCTGGAATCTGTCGCGTTTATAAGATCTGTTTATTAGCTGCCACAAGCACAGCACTTCTAAGAATGAATAAAACCATTTAAACATTTCCCAGGGCTCCTGAGCCCGAGGTGTGTGCTTTGCATGGATATGTAAAGCATCGATATGAATGTGTGTTAAGTGCGTGGGAGGGAAGAACCATTTTCCTTTTCTTCCCCTCAAGAGAACGCCTGAAATTTAATTGAGGCAAAATAAATGTTCTTATCAGAAGGCACGGTGGACCTTCCCAGTTTTGTTTGTGGCAGAGTTCAGGAGCCCTCCCCGTGGTTTCCTCTACCTTCCCCCCACTTCAGATATTAACCTGGACATCATGCCTTCCAAACATTAAATGAGCTGTGCGATGTTTTATTACATTTCTCATGTGGCTAAGCTTAGTGTGGCTTTTAAGTGTTCCCTGCTATGCCGTGCTTACGCAAGTTATTTTCTGCTGTGGATTGTTGATGCTGCAGCAGCAGATAGAGTGATGTGCCTTGAATGCCAATGAGGAGAAGGCGTTGGTTTATTTGGGGGTTTTGAGTACAGAGTGAGTATTTTCAAAAGACTTGTAACTCAGATTTTTCTCTATTTTAGGCTTTAAAGCTATTAGAAGTTAATTGTCTGAAGTGCTGCTGGGAGATAATGCTGTGTCTTTAGAAAGCGAAGTAATTTAAAATGTCATTATTTGTAAAGTGTGTTGTTTATGCAAATCTGTTTTAGCTAGTGACTTATAGAACATTTAGTGTGGAGCTCCACAAAATGCAAATGAACAAACAGAAACCCTAGAGCACTGCAAGGCTGACTTTTCTCAAACTGATTGTTATGAAAGAGGACAAATGCAGTGGGTAGGAAGTTTACATCCACCACCTGAGTTGTAACTTTACTGCAGATAACTTGAATTGTAACTTGATTAGACTTTGTTTCATTGTACTAAACGACTTCTCATCTCGTCCTGATAATTAGGGAAAATTTATAAGCAATGAGGTGGGCAACTGAAGGGATGTGTATATTTTCTTAGACTCCTTGAGGGATTAAAACCTTTCAGTGTGTTCTATCCATCTGCTTGTTTAGTACTTGTATTATTGGAAGCAATCCTTTCCTCTTCCAGCAGTGCTGCTCAGATCCCTAGTTCTTAAGGGTTGTGTATGAAACAGATTTCAAGGGATCCAGCCCTGATTAGAGCAGTTAGCCTGTTAACGTCCTATGTATTTACAGTGGATTATTTGAAGGGAAGCAGGGGTTAAGTCAGCAGGTCTCTCGGCTTCCCCAGGGGTTAACCTGGCAGCCTGTTTGGCACACACAGGAGGGCTGACAGGTAGCAGGATTTGTCTAAGCAGTGTGCATGAGAGCCAACAAGGAAAACTGAATGCTCTGGATTAGTTTTGGATTATGTTGTCAGAGTGAAGCCTGACGGACAAACTGCAGAGGAATAAAATGCAATCTGTTTGGGGAGAGAGACAGTGTGCATAGCTTTCATTTTTCAAGAAATGACAAGAAAAATCATTAATAATTTGTAAATCCATGTCCATTAACTTTTCTCTTTGTTATCCCAAGGCAGTCTTTTTAACATGATTTTGCCACTGTTCTGTATCTGTTCTCTTTTGTGACAGATGGCAAGACAAATATAAAAGTGCAATGCTACAGTACAAACCAACAAGAAAATTACCTAGAAATCATAACACCTGGAATTGCTTAATGTGGAATATTGGGGGTGGGGAAGGATGGTGGGTTTTTTTCTCTGTCTTTTTGTGGTGAAAGATAAAGCTGCATGTAATTTTTATACCTTTCCTGTTCTCCAGTTTCCGTTGTGTGATCATAATTTACTTCAAAATATTGGAAGTAACATTCCATGATTCTTTCCAGCAAAGTAGTTGCATGACCAATATAACTAATACAGCTGATTTCCTGGTTTTCTTCATCTGGTTATTTCATTATTTTACTGCTTAAGTACTTATTGCTTTACAAGAGAGGAAAAACCATTTAAAATTAAGAGAAGAAAAAAAAAATCAGAAAAAAAAAAATTTTTAATCTAGCAAGAATTGCATCAATCTTTATCAAACCAGTATTTGCCCTTGCAAACATTACCAGTGAGTTATTTGGCTGTGCAAGAATAGTTCCTCCTGGTGAGGAGGGGCTGGAGCCAGGCAGTGGGAAGGGAGAGTTTCTAAAATTACCCTTTTGTAATAAAAAAAGGAACACATTAAATAGAAGCTGGCAAATCAACTCTGCTTAAGGACCAAATAAAGTCAAGGAAAGACTGTAAAAAAGCATTGTGGGTTTGATCTTTGTTAGTCAAGTTTATACCAGCTCTGTTC
>VWYK01030837.1:12304-34497 GCA_013399775.1 Semnornis frantzii | reverse complement strand
TCTGTCCACTACATGTCAAAGAGCTAATTATGTTTCCGTTGTGGCACTCAAAGTCAATATTGTCAGCTCTTCTTAGTTCTAATCCTCTACATGGAGTTTTGATGGGCCAGGTGAAATATCCCCTTCAGCACCTTACTGCAATTCTTGTCAATCATCTTGCCATGAAAAACATGCATATTACAAAGACTTTGGCAACACTGCATCTTATTTCAGTCATTAATCTTACATGCACCTTAAGAAAACACCATTCCAACTACTGATGTTCTGTTTGGAATGTGAACAGGATCCCGTTTGCTGTGGGAAACAAAAGAAAACGATCTAATCTTTAATAGATAAAATGGAACTCTTTGCCATTGCAGTAGGAAGTCTAACTACTAAACCACTGGTCTAGGGAAAAAAACAATTAGGATGGTGAACCGGTGTGGAAATTAGGCAGAATATCTCATGGTAGAGAAGAGGAGATTTAGATGTTAGGGAAAAATTCTTTACTATGAGGGTGGTGAGATACTAAAACAGGTTGCTCAGGGAGGTAGTTGAGCTTCCATCCCTGGAGCTATTCAAGGTCAGGCTGGACAAGGTTCTGACCAACCCGATCTAGTGGAGGATGTTCCTGCTGACTGTGGGGTGGCTGGAATGGATGACCTTTGGAGGTCCCTTCCAATCCAAACCATTCTATAATTCTCTAGTTATAAGAAAGAAAACTTATATTTGCTTATTCATCATGTAATTGTAAAATGCCTAATTTCAAGCACTGTTTGAGTTAGGAGAGCATCCCTTTTGTAACCCCATGACTTTATTTGCAAAGAGCACCATTCACTGAAGTCCATGTCTAAGCCTGGTACTGTGCATACCTTTGTTGTTGTTATTTCTTGCAGACAAGATATAGCACATCTAAAATCTGGTCCTACAATGGAAAATTAACATCATCCCTAAGAGGCTGGAATATAAACTAATAAGGCAGCTTTCCAGAATCTGATTGCATCAGTAAGAAAGATACAATATGAAGAGAAAAGTGGATGTTCCCTGAGGGGGTAGTGTGAAATGGAGACCAGTCTTGTTTGAACAAGGTGCTTTGCATTGTTAGTTAGGCAGAGGTATTGGGAGTTCCAGCCTGACAGAACCAGGATCTCCATCTCTAAGCAGGGGGAGAGGATGCAGAACTTTTCCAGGTAGAAGTATCAGCAGTTTATGGTAGAGCATATAATATACTAAGACAATAATTTAAAGAAACCCTTTTTATTCAATGAAAGATGAACTGTGAAGATANGAAGTGGCCTTGAAAGATCATCCAGTCCCCCGTCAGAGCAGGATCACCTAGAGCAGGTCACACAGGAATGCATTCAGGCAGGTTTTGAATGTCTCCAGAGAAGGAGACTCCACAGCCTCTCTGGGTAGCCTCTTCCAGGGCTCTGTCACCCTCATGGTGAAAAAGTTTTACTTTATGTTCATATGGAACCTCCTCTGTTCTAGCTTGCACCCACTGTCCCTTGTCCTGTCATTGGACATCACTGAGCAAAACCTGGCTCTGTCCTCCAGACACTGCTCTTCACATCTTTATAAACGTGATTGAGGGCACCCCTCAAGCTCCTCGAAGCTCCAGCTCCCTCAGCCTTTCCTCACAAGGGAGATGTTCCGCGCTGTCATCTTTGGGACTCTGCACTGGACTCTTTCAAGCAGTCCCCTGAAGTCCTTCTTGAACTGAGGGGTCTTTAACTCCCTTGTACTTTCCAAATCTAGAAATGCAATAGCTCCAGAGGAGGCAGTTCTATGTAAATCCAATCCTTATCTGATATAGTCCCCAACAAAGAATAAGAAACCAATCACTTGTCAGTGTTTCCAGCTGGACCTTCTGAAGGTCATCATCTTTCCTTAACAACAAAATGCATCAGTTTCATGAGCTCCAACAGTACCACATCAGAGTTTCCATGGTAGTGGCACAGAGATTAAATCTTTTGTGAAATGCAAGGCCACCTTCTCTACTGTGATTACTGAGACCTTTAAGAACTTGCATTTTTTTGTACCGAGTATCAAATTCTCAAAAGTGCAGAAAGCTATGCTGGAGCGATAAGATGGTCTGTGTTTGAGGCTTAAACATCCTTGTGAGGCCACCTCATTGTCCTACACTCTCATTCTGGAAACCCTAGTATTTCCCAAGTTCACAAGCTGGTTCAATAGTTGCTTTAAGCCCTTGAGTTGATGCCTAAGAACAGCCGAGGGGAGTGTTCACTTGGACCTACATTATTGATTGAAGCATTCTCCCTCACTGTACTTCAGTGATGTGGAGCCAAGAACAACAAGATAAGAATTAATGCAAGTGACAAGGGAGTTTCTCAGACTGTAGTGGTGTACATTAGCCTGGCTGAAGAGAAAAAGAAGCTGATACTCAAGTCTTTTGAGTTGCAAAGGGTCTGGTCAGTCCTTGAAGGGGAAGCACATGAATGGCCCAGTTGTCATCACATTTTATTTTTCTTCCAACTTTGACTAATGGTGCATTTCCTCTGGCCTCCCACGGGCCATTCGTGGCTGACTTGCTTTGTCACTCTTCACATCTAGTCACTGGCTTTACTGTCCATGCTGTTCCCATGGCAGGAACCTGGCGTCCTCTAGAAAGACACACAGGCACAAACCATCTTTCGTTCTTCCCACTCCTCTTTCAAGTGACCACTTCCCATATTGTGTGGCCTTGCAGGCTGAAAGCCGTTTGCCTCCCCCCCTGCATGCCTGGAGTACATGCCAACTCTCTCCCTGCTTCATAAGGAACATCCCAACGTTTTGCCTGTAAAAATACTAACGGGCATATCCCTGTTGATAACCAACTTTGCCTTTTTATTGTGTTTGCATGATGATAAGTTGTCTGGATCCCCAAGGAGTTGCCCCTTTTGCCACTTTGTAGGCAAAGTTATTAGGGTCAAATTAGGTGTGAGTTGTGATATTAATCATGGCAACAACAGTTTGTTGTGTGCTATGGACCAAAGAAATAAAGTAGCTGAAGAATAGAAGCAGAAATCATTGTAGGGCACAAAGAACCAAAGTGATTAAGAAGAAGGGATAAGAGAATGGCTGGCAGTGCTGTACAGGATGTTGAGCTAGGCCTGCATGCTGTGCTGGCTTTGGTCTCCTGCACCTGTGGACTGTGAAATCATAGACAAAGGCATTTTTCGAACATCGTATGAGAGTCTTAAGTAATGCAAAGCCAAGGTGTCTTAGGGAGAGGATACCCAGATGCACCAGAAACAATGCTATTATGCATATGTTAGTTAATGATGTTCCTTGCACATCTCTAGATGTGGCCCCACTAGAAGTATGCTCTTAGGGCTTGTAATAGGTGCTCTAGGAAAACCTGCAGCTACAGCCATTAATGCAGACCAAGCTGTGGCTAAACCGCATCTGTCAAGTGGACAACACTAATAGTGAAGTTATGTATATTTTAACTATAAAAATTACAAAAAGTCCAATCAAACCCTTTGGTTTACATTATGTAAAAAATCTGAGGGCAATTTTGTTTCTTTTCGTCAAGTACTGGCTTGGGGAAGATGTCAAAATCTGAACTGCTTACCTGAATTACATGGATCTAGTCTCTACTGGAAATGAAGTTCAGTGGATCTAAATTATATCTGGAATTTCTAAGCTAAACTTTCAGTCCATCCTTCTGAGGCAGTGCCTGACAGTACCCCTATGACCTAGGAATAATGTCCTCTGAGTCATGCATAGTTTAGACTCAGTGCTTGGGAACACAGCTTCTTGGGTCAGTTGTTGCCAGGGCTGTACTCACAGCAGTATTTAAGAGAGTTGGTTAGAAGCAAGCATGTAGATAAATTTTCAGTTTATGTATATAGAGAGTGTAACCAGCATCACCATGTTTTTCCAGAACTGTTAAGCAAGTTTATTAGGACCAAAAAGCAACCTGGAGGTCAAACGCACCAAGAGTTCTGTGTGCATTTGGTTCTAACTTCAGAAACTGGGGGGCTGCAAAGGTAGGATGGAAAGTGCAACTGCACTGAAAAGCTTCAAGTTTGTCTTCTGAGGTGAGAAGCCTGAATGCTGTGCTTAGAATACAAAGCTGAAGGTGTACTGGGTTTGTTTGGAACTAACAGAAAGCTATTCTCATTTCCTGTAACTATTGCAATGTTGGCCTTTTTCCATGGCTAAGCCCCAGTTCTTAGCTAGCTAAAATGAAGTGGCAGGAGAAAATCAGTCTCTCTTTCATCTTAAAGTGTAGCTAGCAAAGCAAGAACCAAGACTTTGAACCATTCATTCCTGTGTCTGTGGCTTGATATACTGTAGTAGGAACTGTGGTTTAAGGGTTTTGTCTTCTCTTACCAAAGCTAATTGGTAATTGCATCTTCTTTTCTCTAGCCACTGCCACAAGGAATGACTGCCTTCTGTGCTGATGACAGATCTAGCCCTCTGTTATCAGACACTGCTCTTTTGCCATCTCAGTTTCGTAACAGTTGCCTGTGCCTGGGAGCCAGTGGAGCAGCCACGTTGGGCAAAGCATTCTCTGAGGAGAACAATGGATGACCAAGTGATTCCCTCAGCGCAGCTGGGGAACTGCGCTTGTGTTAATTTTTCATCTTCACCACAGTTCCCCTTCCCTTGCTCCGAATTCTTAGAGCAAATCATAGAGTTGCTCTATGAGCAACATACATGGACAGTGCTATAGCAGCTTCAAAAAATATCCAAATTTTGTGGTACCGCTATGCATCACCTTTGTCAAAATTGTCAGGAAAGAGATGATTGTCGCAGGTGGCAGAAACTGCTGGATGACCATCAGACCATGCACAGGGAATAAATTTGCCAATTTTCTAGTGTTTACCCCAGCATTACTGCTTCCTTTTCTCTCACTACTGTCATTGAGGTCATTTTGCTACAGCTTGCATACTGGCCTCCCTTCTGTGCTCAAGGAAGAAGTGAGTCTGGCACTTACACTCTGCTGAGCCCTAGGGGTTGGGTTTGCAGTGATGCAGTTATACTGGCGCAAAATTCTGGAGATGTACCAGCATGAAGCAAAGTTTGTATGGGGGCAGCTTGCTCCGAAAAGAGTCTGCAAGTAGTACAGATGTCCTCATCGAGATGGGTTCCCAGGACTGGATCTCAGCTGTGTCAAGAATCAGCTTTGTATTCACGTACTTGCTTGAAATATTGTCTAATAGTTGATTTGAAAAAAGCAGAGATCATATTTCTAGTTTGGGATTCCCTTTATCCATCTTTCATTAATACAGGGATTCTCCACAACCAGAGAGCAGCACCACAGAACAGCTGGATCCATTTTGGCCTGACAAGGGGCACGGGCATTTTTTTTATATGTATTTATGGCTCTCGTGAACATTCAGAATGCTTTTTATAAATATTAAAAATAATCAAGGGTTCTGGAAAGAATTCTTACTGGATTGCCATCATCTGCAGGAGTTCTTCCATCTTCCTCTAGATTATGTATTACTAGCTGACACTGTGAACTAACTGGTCCAGTCTGGGAATTTCTAGCTATAGCTAGAGGAAAAGGGAGGCTGTGAAGGGAATTGGTATCTCCTGAACATCAGAAAGAGCAAATACAATACAGGCGGCAGCCTGGCTGCCCCCAGAGCAAGTCAGAAGCAAGAAACTTGCAAGCAGGCATCTCAGAAAGCTCCCCAGAGTTTTACTCTGCCTGCTGCACCCGCTGTGGTTACCCTTGGTAGGTTACTTGCCCTGCTTGTCTTGAGGTAGCTAGAGCTGAAGCATGTGTTTCCCATTTAGAGCTTGGAGGATGCCCAGGTCTGACTTGGCATGCTGTCTGCACTGGGCATCAGCAGTACAGATGTGGAAACCACAAACCCGATTAATATGAGCCTAGAGTAAAAACTCAAATAAGCTTATAAATAAAACCAGACTTGGAGATTATTTGTTTCCATATTAGTCTATAATAGACCCTACTCAATATGTTTGTTTTATTTGGTTTGGTGACCGACATAGGTATTTATATTTCCAATAAAAATTGAAATCGAAATACAACAGAAGAAGTAAGCTTAAATTATTTGTGCAGAAGATGATTGCAACTGTCTGAAGCGTGTAATTCCTTACATGAAATGTTAGCCTGCTTTGAACAGAGATGTGACAAACTCAGTACTTAATTTAGCATTCCATCATAGCTCTAAATCCTACATTTATATATTAAAATAGACTCCTAAATGCACTGTAATACTCAATTAACAATCTAGAGGTGCTGGATTGCTTGATGAGCCTAATTCTTTGTGTAAGCACCATCTGTGTGATCCTGGGTGAGTCACTAAGTGATGACTGTCATCTTTTCCCCTGCCAGTATCCTGCTGAGCTCTGGGCATGGTTGAGGACCTTCAGTGTTCATTTCCAGTGCAACTTCAGCTACTCCCGTGCAGATAATGAAACAGTCCAGAAAAGAGTTCCAGAGAACCATCTGAGACAGCAGTACTGACAGATGTTTTACTCAGTGGAAAAGATCTTCTGGGACCTGTTGGCTCTTTACCCACAGTGAGATTGCCTTCATTCAGCTCCATTTAAGCACATCAGAAAAATCTATGGTTCAGCAGTGGTAGAGCAGCCAGTTTATTTTGGCTGTACTATGACACTTAGGATGGGACACCTGCATAAAGCCTGACAAGTCTTTGAAGTGAGACTTGTACCAAGGCCTTGTACACATCTGTGGTATGTAGTATCTATAAGTGATCAGTTAGGCTTACCAAACTTTCTGACCATACCAAGGTGACATCATTGGGATTGTGCTTCTCTGCCCTAAAGCTACTAAAAAGACAATAAAGGGAAATAAGCACTTCCACATGCTAGTTTGGATCTCACATAGGCTATCAAAGGAGCATGCAGTTCTTACATCCCAGGGGGCTTGGGTAATTATTGGAAGTGACTATTTTGTGCTAGTGGGGCTCTAAAGCAAATGAATCAACAGACAGTGCTCTCTTCCCATTTTTGCCTTGCAAAAACATAAAGGCAAAGACTCCCACACCCTTTCTCATGATGTCAGTGGCAGAGGAAAGACACTGGCAGTTATTGCATTCAAATATCCAGGTTTTCATTCTGATTGTTTCTCTGAGTTCCTTTATTATTCTTTTGCTCTCCTCAGCTGGTTGAGCAATGACCTGCTTTTATGAAATGAGTTTTCAGCTTCACAATGGTCCTGACTTCTCATTGTTTGAAAGGCGAGAGGGTCACTCAAAGTAACCTCTCTCATGCTAGATAGTGTTTTTGCACATGGAAATGTTGGAGAGCCGCTCTGTGCTGTCAGCTCAGAAAGGCCAGAAGATGCCTTCAGATTCCCCAGGTGCCTCTGTGTTTGTTTTCTAATGTTATTGCACATACAATATCATTAATATTAATGTCCAAAACTTGTCCGTTCAAACAGAGTCAGCACATCTAACCTATTAGTCAGCCACAGGGATTAAATCAACATTGTAAGGAATTAACCCTTTCTATTGCCCAGAGAAGAAATGAAAGCTTATATGACCTCCTTAAATTGCAAAAGGTACTTGATTAGTCACTCACAAAGCAGTGGAAATGCAACAGCCTGTGTCCTGCAGGAACCAGAAAGGACTGGTAACTTAAAAGGCATCATTCTCTTTCCCATGATATGTGACATTGAAGAGCAGGAAGTTTCCCTTCCACCCAACTTTTTTCTTTTGAATCTCCATTTCCCTGTGGGCTGCTTCAGGTACTGGGCTTGGCACATAGACACAATCAGAAATATAGGCGAGACTGCATGGAGCAAAGTGTCCAAGTGCTGAGTGAGTGCCCAATGGGCTGTAACAAAATGCACAACCAAGTCAAAGAAAAATGGAAAATATTTCATAAAATTCATCTTTGCATCCCTTTTTCCTCTCTTGATATATGACCCCTTTTTCACAGCTGCCCGGGCCCCGGCCCGCATGTAAATATGTCAGTGCACCAATGAGACGGAACACGGTCGCAGGAGCGCCGGCGGCTGCTCCCAGATAAAACACTGAGCTGGAGCCCAAGCCTTTATTGTAAATAAAGATCAAGGCAAAGCAGCAACATTTCTGTTCAACTCAAGTCTGCCAAGGTTGCTAGTCCAGCTCCTTTCATGACTACCATATGTCCACATGGATTTTCCCTTCTAGAAAGTGACATGTTACTCTTCTGACAGCTCCGTAGCCATTGCAACTTCCTCGATACTTTCCATGTGTTACTTTACAATAACCTGGAAACACTGGTGGTGAATTGGGCATGGCAGGGAGAGACAGACTTCCAACTGTTCACCTCTAACACTGCTGCTGTACCTGAACAGTGACTTTGCTGGGCTCGGGACACATTAAAGGGTTTTTTGTCTCTGCTCAGTAGAGGGCACTGGATCCTATGAGGACGAATTGGTACAGTATAAAGGGCCTGATAGCTTTAGCAGACGGCCTAATCTTTTTAATTATAGATACTGGTGGTATGGAAGAGAAGTCTGTGACTGACTGTTATGTGCTGAGGAACAACCATGGCATGTGTTAGCAGGTGATAAACTCCCCCTTTTTTTTTTTTTTTTTTTTTAATTAAAGCAGTAGCTGAAAAAGCCAGTCATCTAGAAATCAGGTTAGCTTAAGCACTATTCATCTGGCATCCTTCTGAGCAGCTGACAAAACTGAAGATGCAAGCACCTATGACCTAGAGCTTGAACAGGCAGGCTCTAGGTGGAAAGTAGTTGAACTGTGCAGGCTCATTCCATAGGGGAACTATAGGAGTGATCTGAGCAGAGTTGCCTGAATCAGAGAGTTTAGCCTTCTTTGTAGCCTTTGATCCAAAGGCCCCACAGTTTCACTACAAAGTGATCAGTTTTTCCAGTGAGTTTCTTGTTTTCAGCAATACCCACAAATAACACTGTCCATCTGCTCTGCTCTGCCCTCCTGCTTTTGACACTGAGTTCCCTTTGCTGGGGTTTGCATTTTCCCCACTCACAGCTCAGATGAACTGTAAGCCAAAGAGACTAACAAAAAAATACTAGGAATGTAGAGTTTCTTCAGATTTTTTTTTTAAGTTTAGATGGATCTTATGCATCTATGTGGTAACATAACTCTTTTAATAATAAAAAAGGTTTAATGCTAATAAAGAACATATATTTTAAAAAAAACTTCCTAAGCCTTCATCTGGCACTAGTCTAATATGTTGAAGATTTGGCACAGTCGTATAATTCAATAAGAGCTGAAATTATTCACTCTCCACACTGACAGATACTGAATTCTTGAGCTGACCTAGGATGCTTCACTTGAGATGACAGCTCCAAACGCAAGTCAATTGAATACTACCGCAACGTATGCCCTAGCTCTGTTGAAGAAAACAGCAGGGCGAAGCTGTTTCACAAAAAAGCAGATAGTTATTGAATAGGGTTTTACACTTCTACAGCTACACATCTCGCTATACCCTAGCAGTTGCCAGACACAAATAAGGTTAAATGTGTTGGAAAACGTGACAGTGGCTTCCAGCATTTGCTGATTCCTGGGCTTAGTGAGGCTCAGGCATGCCTGCCTTGCATAGCAGTAAGTAAGTCTCAGAGCTGGGACAGAGGGGCAGCTTTTCTTTCACACATCCTCACTTTCACAAGTCTGAGCTCCTACCTTTGCCTTGGCAAAGCAGAATGTGGTTCAGGAGCTGCCCATGCACCACAGGTGGCTGGCCCTTGGCCTGTAGTGCTGTGCTGCTGTTGCCATTTCAATCAGATAGAAGTTATGATTGCTAAGAGTTGCAGGTTTGGGGTTTTTATTAAATAGGTCATCAGGCCCTAACAGTTGGCAGCCATCTCCAGCCTGGGAACTGTGTGATGAAAGGCCATATTATGGCAGGCTCCAGTGTATCTTTTTATCTGTCCTACTTGGTACGGCATGTTCCAGGTGGAGACTGGCTGGATGCTAGTGCTAAACTCTGCCTTACTGCTTTTCCCTCATGACAACAGTAGTATCCTGGCCTCCTGTGTTTAGATCCCAGCTCTCTTTGACTGCCCTGGAAACTACTGCTCCCATCACAGTTTTTTGATATATGGAGACTTCTCAAGTCAAGCACATTATTCTGTGAAGGGATGAACTGCTTTGCATATAAATGTGCTCTTGAAGTAGTTGTTACCATCTGAATTAGGTTAAACCTGTATTTGTAACCAACTTCACCTTCCACTGGTCTGCATTTTGCAAGCAGCTTCACCTTCCACTGAAGATACTGGTAGTTCCTTAACACCACTCAGTAGAGAAGTAGGTAGATTATAAACTTAGCTGTAAGTTGGTTCAGTAGCAATTTCCCTTTGCAGCTTTAAAATGTGATCTTTTAATTTATTTTTTTGTTATTAATGGTTCCTTGCTGGGTTAATAGGACACATGGACAGCAGACTTCTGCTTTATCCCCCAGAGTCCAGACAATCTGAGGTGTTGCCTGGCTCAGCTTCTAGATGTGAGAAGAAGTAACTTCTCCCCAGTGATTTTCTAATGCTTGTTGGTGTGGAGAAGAGACATGACGCACTCCAAAAGGTACTGCTCAGTGCTCCCAGGTGTCTGATCTGCCAAACAAGGTTGGTAGCATCAGCTCCCATGTGTTTTCTGCCTTCTGAGGAAAGGCTGGTGTCAGCCCTACCTAACTCTCAGAGGCCTGACATCAAACTGTGTAGAATTTTGTTAGAAGTCGACTGAAAACGTGGTGCTGTTATTATCTGACACTAGCTGAAACAAAAGCCAAATGTTGATGAATGTCTGATCTGAAAAGTAAACAGTTTGATTTTCTTTTCTCTTTTTTTTTTTTTTTTTTTTTTTTTTTTTTTTTTTTTTTTTTTTTTCCCCCTTTGCGAGTCAGGGGCCCTCTAGGGTTTTATCTGATTTTGGCAATCTCCTGCACATTTTGGGGCCTGGAGCATGTTTTTAATTGTTACATCACGAAAGTTGCCAAATAAAGTTGAATGCTCCTTAAAAACTCTCTCAATTTTGTGGAACTTCTCAAGGGCTTGACTAATACAATAATTACTGGAACTAGGCTATGTTGCCTGGTGGCAAATGGAATTTTTTCATAATGATCCTGTCTGTCGTTAATAGCAGGATTTCTTCTTTCTCTCAGCAGGAGAGAGGCCAGAAAGCTATGGTATCTCTCTTTTTTAATGACAGCCAACAGCAAATGGATAAAATAATCAATTATATCTACAGATAGGTAGATAAAGTGTAATTTATCATGTCAAAAGCAAAAATGTTTTTAATTGGGCTGTTAATCATTTTGTAATTTTAACTATAGAGATGAGGGCTCTACTTTGTGCTCAGACATCATTAATATTTCATACATTAGCTGATCTTAGCATAGCTTTAATAACAGTGTTTACTACTAACTGCCAAAGTATAGAATGTGATTTCTGCTGTCATTAGGTGAAACCCTTCTGGTTATAAAAGGGATGCCCTTCTCTTTTTTATTTGCCCTTCTAAAAAGGTCCAGAGTAAAGAAAAAAGGGGGTGGTTGTGGATGTGGGTATTTCATCTGACTAATTAACAGTTCTTAGAATATGTTGGTCTTTCTATTTGATCAGGGGTGCCCATACCAGCAAACATATTACTGACACGATAATTTTGTGTTTTTTTTTTTTTTACAGCAAAGCAGATTAGTATAACACAGCATAGACCTGAAGTTGAGAATTTTGATTTCTAGCCATACCTGCGTTGTCTTGTAAGAAGTTGGGCAGATCATTTAATCCCTCCTAATTTGTTCTCCCTGTATGTAACAAAGGTAATAGATAGCTGTCTCATCAGGCAGCTATAGAGTATGTGAGTGTTGTAAGATTCCTGAAAGTTTGTAATAAAGATGGCAAACATCTGGATGGATGGATGGATGGATGGATGGATGGATGGATGGATGGATGGATGGATGGATGGATGGATGGCTGCAATAGCATTCTTTCAGACAGCTACTTCTTTGAGGATGAAAATGGTAAAAGTTTCTGCCTGGACCTAAATCTTCCCTGTCTTATAACTGAAAATGTCTTCATGACACTCACTGCCTAGTTTCAGGGTCATTGAGGAATCATCCAGCAGAAAATTCTTACAGCACAGAGGTACTTCAGCTGTATACTCTGATTATTATTCCTATTGGTGTCACAAACAGATGCCCTATGTGGGACCAGATTTCTATTTTACTTAGGAATTCTACTTAAAACAAAAACAAACAAACAAAACAAAAAAATGCCAGTCATGCTAGAAAAAGAAATGTTGTGTCTCTTGAAAATCCTCTTGCCTCAAATGCATTGGATTACTTCCCCGCTTCAGAATTGTTTTGCAGTGGCAAATTAATCTGCATTCCTCTTAACATGTTTTTTCTCTGAAAAGCTCTGCCTGTCTTAAATCAAGAGCCAGCCTCTGTAGTACCTGTTTGGGAGAAGAGCATGCTCTTAAGGTTGTTTGGCAAGGGCATTTTTCACTTTCTGTGTTATGATGGGTGGTTTTGGCTGTGGGTTTGATTCTGCATCCATAGCATCTCCCAGTGCTGCATGTTACAGAGTGGGCAGGACTGGATCTCCTCTGGGAATGGGGAAATGTAGAGGACTGAGTGATTTTTTTTACAGGTCTAATGGCAAGATTGAGGCTGTTTTCATACTGGGAAACAGGGAGGAGAGGCTCTGGGCCTGACTTGCTCAAGCATAAATAAACTGGAGTTGCACAAACATCCAAAAAATTCCCAGAGAGTCACATTGCACAACTTAATGGGCCTGGTGCCTTCACCTGTGCCCATTTTATGTGACTCTTAACTCTGGCATTACATAAAAACGAGACTCACTCTAATGACATCAACAGCCTGTGGTGAAGAAAATATGCTGCTACTTTGACACAGATCCCTTTTTAAGGAGGACACAGCAGACAGCTAAGGCTCTTTTTTCCCCATCTGTTAGGTGACTGTTATGATTCCTTGCTCAGGAGCTTACTCTCAACAACGTTCGCTTTCAGTATTACGCCAGATGATTTTTAATAAGAATATGGTGATTTGTTAACCCTGGTTTTGCCACCTTGATTTTACACTCCTTCTCCATTACATGAAAAAGATAGAAAAGGGAGACATGAGTTGGCTGGGGGAGGGGAGCAAATAGAATGGAGAGGGTGTTAAATGAACCCGCTGTTATGTGTGAAGTATCTGCTTTCTAATTGCTTCTGTTGGAATTCAGGGAGAAAAGGCACTGGCTACACTTAATTAATAAGGCAGGACTCACATAAACTCCAGCTGTGAGCACAGGACTGGTCTTTAAAGGATAAGCACAAGAGGTGGGGCAGAGAGTTTGATTTCCTTGCACTAAATCTCATCACATGCTGCTGGTACTCTGTATGTCCACTTAAGCTTTTTGGTTGGTCTGTCTGAACCAGACATGAGGTATCTGTTGCTGTCCATGTGCCCCACCCCAAGAAAAATGATCTGTCTTCAGCAATCAAAGGTGTGAGGTCGTCTTTCAAGCTGGAGTGAAACTGCTGTGTTTTCACTTGACCTTGGAATCCCCAAAATGTGAGGATGTTTGATCAAAGGTCTTAATTCAGACTTAACAAAAGCATGGGCTTTTGCAGCTCCACCCAGATATAGGTTAGCCCCTTGGTCCTCTTTTCTACCTAGTTTCAGAGGGTTTGGATTTTCCGTCCTCACCCCCATCTCGCCTCTGTCTCATGAGCTTTGATACAAGACTAGCATTGGTGGGGTGGCTGTGCAGCTGATGTCTCCAGACCATGTCCAAAAGCCATTTTCCAATGATCCCTCTGAGGGGTTCTGTTCACTTCTATCTTTTTGAGATGGGATTAAAGGAGTTATGAGTTATAGATGATGCTCCTAAAAATCACATGAAAATATGAATGTCACAATATTCCCCCATTTGCTCCTGCTCCAGTTCTCACTGTGGTAGGACAACCCCTGCCACCAGTGCAAGGTCTTCCCAGTCAGAGCACAGCAGTACTGGGGGCTATGCTGAGACCACAGTCTTCTTCCACTTCCCATGGGATGGCATCTTTGGATTTCAAAGTTCCCTGTTTAAATGTATTACAGTAGGAGACTGTGGAATCAGGAAAAAAGGTGGAAGGGATGTTCCCATGTAGTTAAAAGTCTGTTTTTCCTTGCTGGCTGTGGAGGGAAATGAGTTTCCTGCTTAAGGTGAGGTGTCATTTACTGGATGGAAGCCTTTGTGTCCCAGGTGGCCTACTCTTTTTGGAGCTGTTGCTCAGAGCAGGTCTCTTCCAGTGCGATCACTTTCTCTCCCAGGCCCTCTCTTTTCCTGGCATAATGCCTCTGCCTTGCATCAGTCCTGACACTCCTCAGATGAGTACTAGGGTCAGCATGAGGGAGGGGATGTGTCCGTGTGGCTGCAGTTGGGTTGGGAAAGGAGTGCTCATTTTGGCACAGAGAGCCCAGCTGTTCATCCTCACCGCACCCTTCCTCCCCAGGCTGGAGCTGAGCAATTCTCCATTATGACAGTGGCAAACCCCTTTTCCTCCTCTCTCTGTTTGGGATCACCCATACCTTCCATGAGCTCCAAAAATGCAACAAACCTGCAGCTTTACGGTCAGAGCCCCTTGTTGTTTTGAAAGGTAAAATAACCCAAGGCACAACCCTGCAGGAGGATTTCGGTGTTTAACTGCTCTTGATTCCAGTGACAGCTAATCCTGATGTGGGACTAAACACACAGATGCATCAATAGCTCCAGTTCTTTGAGGTAGCTATGTGGAGCTGGACTTCCCACCCAGACAGAAAAACAATTCTCGGGTGTTACAGCATGTTTCCAGCCAAGCAAGGTGGGGCCTTGCTTTGCAAAGCTTTATAAACAGCAGCTCTTTGTCTCCTCCATTTCTCTTCACCCCAAACGTGTTGCTGTTTTCAAAGGCTGGTTTCAAAGTGCTGATTCACAGCCACCAGCCGTATATTGTTTTATCTGAGGAGATTAGGGCTGAGAATGTTGCGGTTTTATAGTGAAAAGACTCCATTGGAAATGGACATGAGATTGTTATTTATGCTCAAATAACCATCTCATTTAAGGATAAGGAGTCTTTCTGGGTCTTTTTTTCAAGTTTAGATCAATCATGTATGAAGACAAACTCCCACTCAGCTTCCCTTGGCCCCTTATACTTTCATTTCACTCTTCTTCTGCTCATTATTTTATGAATTTGTCCTTGACTGGAACATTTCTCTCTTGTTCTTCTTTACATGCACCATTAGAGAGGGAAAGAAGTTACATTTCAAGCTCAAGCCTCATGTAGCTCTTAAGCTATAAATAATGTTTTACGCAGGTTTTAAGATTATTAAATCCTTCTAGTTAGCCTCCCTCTTACAGCTCATCTGATTAGAGAGGACATATTCTTCTGAAATTTGTCTTAACTGTTTGTTTTGCTTTTGCAAGCAGACATGAGAAGACAGGATCTGGCTGTGTGTGTGCATTGCTGATCAGAAGACTTGCTGTAGGAATGCAACAAAGCTTGCCTGCAAGAGAAGTGACAGGTGGCATGGAAAAGCTCTGTAATTCTGAGGTGTAGTAGACCTAAATATCGGCAAGCCAACAACTGAATTAGAATCAGGGGAGAAAAATGCATTCAAAATACGCTTTTCTGGAGAGGGCTGACAGGTATACAATCAGTGAAGGGAATGCTTTGGTACAAGGATAGTTATGCTCAGGTAGTAACTGATTTTGGACAGTTGTAGGAACTAACACCCATGACTGTGTGCATTGCCTCCCCATAATTATTTATCTGTCTCCTTTTGGTATCAGGGCCAGGCATCTGAAACTCTGCTTTTCCCTACAAATGCTGCCTAACCAGCTGCTACAATTTCCAGAAATCCTGAGCCTATAGCACTGAGCTGCTCTTCATTCTGCTTGATGAAATCTACTCAGCTCATACATACCTTAGAGGTATGGCCAGTTAGTCAGGCCTTGCCAGTATTATGAACTGGAGCTGAGCACATAGAGGAAGAATATCCCTACTAGAGACAAAGATAGTGAAAAGTGCTGAAAAGTCTCACCATAGACAGCCTACACAACAAAACTGTCTCCTCCCATTAGAACATGGTCAGCAATGAGGCAAATGTCTCTGCTTCCTGGGCCAGACAGGGTAGTGTTTTAATATTAGGCATAAATCTATTGTGCTTTTCTCCTTGTGACCTGTGCTCTGTCAGGGCAATTCATATTCCAGAGAAGCAGCAGAATTTATGTGCACAATAAAACAACGAAGCTTCAGCAATATCAGCTGTTTCATTTACTTTAATATACATTTGCTATAAACCAGGCAGCAATTACCAGAATGCGATACCCAAATAAAAATCCATGATCCATTTGCATGACAGATCTTCAATTTATTCACATTCATGTGAAAGAGACACATAAAAATAATATCCAGGCTTAAAATTACTTAGAAGCAGTCTAAAAGACCTCACAGTTGCAAGTGATACTGAAGTACTTAGCTGATACTCATGTTTCGACAGCTTTGCCTTCATGATTCTTCCAGTGGTTCCTTTATGTCTTCTGGTATTTTGCCAAACACCTGTGAATCAGTGCACAACAAATATTCCTGCCATTTAATTTAGCCTTGCACAGAAAGGCTCTATTAGGCCTGATGTAGACCTAATCCCAAAACTCTAAAGAGGTTTAAGGCACTCTGGTTTCACCTAATCCTGAAACCTAAACCAGAATCATTGAAAACCTCCATAACACCACAGGAATGGGCAAATAAAGAGTTTCCACTATGAAATTATTTAAAGGACACAGTGTATCTTTTGGATTTGAGACCTAAAGCTTTACCTAAGGAGCTTGAACTGTCCACAATAAGTGTTTATTTTAAAGATAGGAGGTTGAAAGGTTTATTTGACTAAAGGGCTGACTTCACTCCTCACATATGCACAAACACAAAAAAAAAAAAAAAAAAAAAAAGCGATCCCCTACAAGAGTGAAAAATTGGAACAGGGATGAACAAGCAACAAGGCAGGGAGGGGCAACTCAGCAAAGCAGCCAAAGAAAATGAAGCCCAAGTTTCTCTTTAAGCCTCAGTCATGGCCCCGTGAGAAAGAGCAAGAGCACAGTTTCTGATGTGCCACTGGGCTGCTGGTTCACAGAATCACAGAATGGTTTAAGTTGGAAGGCACCTTAAAGACCATCTAGTCCCAAACCTCCTGCCATGGGCAGGGACACTTCCTACTAGACCAAGTTGCTCAAGGCCCCATCCAGCCTAGCTTTGAATGGTTTCAGGGTTGGAATCTCCACTTCTCTGAGCAACCCATTCCAGTGCCTCACCACTATAAGGGTGAAGAATTTCTTCCTAATATCTAATCAAAATCTATCTTCAAGTTCCTCATAGCAAACATATAAGGGAAGAGTGATTTGTGATGTAATAAATACATTGCTACATCCAAATAGAGAATTTGCTCTTCTGAGATCTTTTACACGATGGGAGATAACATGTAAGAACGTGCTCTGTAATGGAACTTTCATTACAAACTGCATCCAACTGTATTAAATTTGATTTTGCATTAATTTGTGTTAAAATAATTGGATTCTATCCCTCCTGAATTTTGGTAACCACATCACCTTGGTGCATAACTCATTATCTTTGAGAAAGGGGTGTTTCAGTTTCGAGGCAACTGCAGGGACTATTAACTGTACCATATTCTAATAAATATTTAGCTCTTAAAGACCTGAAAGTATACTGCACATGTGGTTTCCTTATGCAGAGCATTTTATAGCAATGAACTGCTTTGCCGAGTATCTTAATTCAAATTATTTCAGCAAAACATGTCGGGAAATACAGGGCTATATTGATGCATTATCCAGTACTGAAGGTATTTCTCTGTGCTGAGGTACATTCCTAGGGAACGGGCACAGCCTCCTCAGTGTACTGCGTATTCACAGCCACTGATTGCCTTTTAAGAGTCAGAACCCAGGAATTAATTTCCTACTGATTAGAGGTTTGATCCAACTAGAAAAGTAAGTCCCAGATTTACCCTCACAAACACACAATGAATTTCCATGCCTTTGTTTTCAACAATGGGAGTGAAACAGCTCATATCTAACAGCATTGTGGTATCCCTGATGTAATTTAGTTTTGAAAGACTCTTTGCATCTATAGGCAAAAATGACAAAAACTGAAAAGCACTAGTTTTATGAAGTACCAGTCTTTCTAGCTGGAATTTACAGCAGTATAACCTTCTGAAGCCACATAAAACAGCAATGCTTTCATCTCCTAGTGAAACAAGCAAAGGATGGTTTATTTGCTTTCTTTGAGCAAGTCTTAGAGTAGCTGGAAAGCAATCGGGCTCTTAAGTGGGAAAATGATGCCTTTGTGCAGTGCTGCCACGTGTACATGCACTGAGCTTGCCATCACCTGTCTAAGGAGAGTGGAAAGCAGTATTAGCAGGATACAAGTCCAATCTCACAGCAGTATTGTGGTTGTAGTAGCAACAATACATACTGGGTTATTGGCACCTGATTTAGAGCAATGATGACACTCAACTTCCATTTGAAACTAGTTCAGGTGACAACTTCCTTCTCTAAAGAAGCTTTCCTGCACGAAAGCATCTGGAGATCTACATTTGGCTATGTTGTACTGAAAAGACATGGGTTTCTTTATCCCAGATATCCAGACTGCCAGTGGTTGCCAGAAGAGGCAATTGACTTCAGAACCTGCTAAAACTGTGCTCAGCAGACCTCCTGGCAAACAAATACTGTGCAACCGAAGCAGAAGAGAGATTAAAACACTGCTTGGCACACAACCCACTGATCCAACTTTGCTACCAACTACAGCGATTCAAGTCACAAACTGACTCGATGCCTGCTCGATGGTAGCAGAGCCCGACCCCGGGGCTCCAGACAAGGCCTTCCCAGCTGCTTCAAGCACTCCTCGTCGACGCTGAAACTCTCTACCAGACCTCCCCCTTTCCGTGTCTTGCTGTTCGTGTCTGGCTCTCCAGAGCAGGGCCACATTTTATTAAGTCGGGCCTTGCCCTTCCTCCCGGTGAAGAAAAGGTCCTTCGGGTTACGGGCCGGGTGAAGCCGAAGGCAGACAAGCGCGAAGCCCCTCACCGCCATATGGCCTTCTCGTGAACCTGCTTCTCGGCGGCTGCACAGACCTCCGTTACCGACCGGATGCCCCCGTGGCTAACAGAGAACTAGCGAGGGCCCACAGACAGGCGGACAGCGCCGTAAAGGAGCGAAAAGCCCCCCAAGCGCAGAAGGCGCATGCGCTCCTTCCTACTTCCCCCGTGACGTCAGAAACTGGTGCGAGCATTACCCCCGCGCTCGGCATTCCTCTGTGTATGCCTGGCTCCCAGGCAACCTTAGGTGCAGCAGGGGATCGCCGAATCATCGCTGTCACGCTTCCTAACCCGCATTGCGGGACGCGGCGCTCGGCTTGTCCCGCCTGTCCCTGGCCGTGACCGGCACCGGAAAGGTAGGCGGAGATTGTCCCTTCCAGGGGAGCGAGTGGGCCGGGAAGACAGCCAAGAGGGGACGAATGCTTGAGGGAGGTGTAGCCTGTGGCTGATGTGAGGCCTCTACGAGAGGAAAATAATACTCTGATTTAGAGTCTGCACCTGCTTAATTGCAGTTAAGCTGCTCTGAAGCAGTTTGTCTGGAGAGTCTCCGTTCAAGGCTTTTTCTGGTAGCTCCAACACATTATAATGCTTTATGCTTCCGAGTGCAAGAATACATCCCATAAAATACTTAGTGAGCCGTAAGCAGCAAAGCCAGTTGTAATAGTTTGCAGTTTTAATGTACTGAACTTTACCATTCCTCCATAATAATCCCAGTGCTTTATGACCAACAGAAATGAGTGTTTTAAAAGTATTCAAAAGTAAGCAATAGTGAACAAGCTTATGTAAACACTGCCTGAGCAAATCAAGGTGAGGCAGAGAACTGCCTTGGGAAGCAGAACCTCAGGTGGGTGGGTGCTTGCTCTGTGCTTGTCCCCACTGTCAGCAAGCTTGTGGCAGTCCTCAAGGAAGACTTACAAGTGCTTTAATATCTTCCAACTGAAAGCATTTACAAAAGTAAACCACGGTACTGGTAATAATACACATAATATAGTAATATGGAAAAAAAAAATTGTACCGCTACTAACTGGATAATGTTCTGATCAGCCTGATCCAACCTCACAGCTAACCCAGCTTTCAGCTAGAGATCAGACTGCAGACCTCCTGAGGTCCCTTGCATCCAACGTGATACTGTGATTAATACACTGCAATTTCATAATGCAAACATATACAGCCTATGAAAATCTACAGAACTAGCCTCATTTCAACAGACGAGCTCAAGTGCCTAGGTTTTTACTTTGATTGCTATAAGAAAGTGAAAGAAGTCTTGGCTGAAAGGATTTTTCATAGGGTGATTTGTGGAAGGGGAAAGGAAAGGCCCAGGTCTGCTCATTCGTACCTGGAACCTCAGCGGGGCGTGAGCTCGCTCGCGGAGCGGGCGCGTGAGCGCGCGGCGCTTAGCTGCTCTTGCTCCCTCTACTGGCAGCCATGTTGGGCGGGGAGGCTGCACACTTGGCGAGAGTGTGGGATCTCGGCTGTGTTTGCTAGGTGGATCTAGGTGGTATTTTATCGATCTAGGTGGCATTCTGAACGTATTCTTGCAGCGTTTGGATGACAGCTGGGTACGGATAGCTGAGATTTTTAGATGGCTTGCTGTATATTTTTCTTCAGAATAGTATTGGTTGTTTCAAATGGAGAAAATGCTGCTTCGTAGGCCGCTTGAGAGTAGAAAATAATCTAGTGTTCAGATCCAGTAGCTTCATTTTGAGGCAAACAAGGTGAAAAACGGACATGGTGTCTACTCTGAAATAACTAGAGGACATGGGAAGAGAAATGTGTGTGTAACTTTTTATCTGTGAGTCATTTTGAAGAGCACTTCTCCACGTTTTTTCACACAGTCACTTTGTGACCTGTCATTCTTCCAAAGCTCCTTCCACCAACCCCCAGTTTCATTAGCATTTCCGTGAGGCTTTTAGAGAGGGGCTTCGTGGCTGGGAAGCTTTTTGTTAGTAATTTGTCCTGTCTGCGTAACTTACATGGAGCATAAAGGACATCTTACTATTTTTAAACTAAATTAGTACATTTTAGAGAAACTACTGGGGTTACTTCTTGTGCTTTAATGATTCCTATTAATAATTTTAGTGATTTAGTGGTAAACTAGTTTTTTCTTGTTGTAAAAATATCCTGTGATCAGGATATCTTAATGCTGTTTGTTCTGGCTCGGGTGTGTTATTAGCAATTACAGAGTCTTCAGATAGAAACTGTGTTGGTGCAGGCACTAGAGTAGGTGCCAGTTTCTAATACCAGATAGTCTGTGTTTGGTTAATTGATGTGGAGACTTATTTTAAGCATTAAGATGGCATTATTTGAGTCTTATCCTATTATGGAGTAGATCTGTTGGCTAAGCATGTTACTCCTTTCCGGATCCTACTGACCATTTTAGAACACTACAGAGCTCTTTTTGCAAAGCAATACAAAACTACCGATCTGTGTTCTTATGTCTAAAGAGACCCCTTCTTTTGGCTTTCTAGTATGTAGTACGTCAAACTGTATTATGTTTTATGTTAGCATACCTTTTAGTTTGGCTGCTATTTGTCTGCGAGCTCAGTGATAATGACTTTGGAGCAGTAAGAACGGTGAACCAGTCGTGGTTAATTAACTTATACAGGAGAGATAAGGCTGGAGATTCTGGTTTTCCAAAATTATATTCTACAAAGCACTGTCTTCATCAGGGAAACTAAGTTCCAGTCTTAGTGATTCTAAGATTCTGTGATTACTCTTCTGTAATTGTTTTGTTGTAGGTATGCTGGATTGTAGGTATATATCAGTGAGATTTCTGGGACCGTGGAGACAAATTTAGTAATTGAAATTAACTACTGAAGACAAATTTAGTAATGACTGGGAAAAAAAAAAAAAGGTTGACTTTGGTCATCTCTTCTGAGTTGTGATACTGATACATTACTTTTGTACAAGTTTGAAACCTCAGCAGACTATTACACGTTTATGTGTGTGCCTTTACACACACACACACAAAAAAAGTAAGTTTAGTAGCAGTAATAGTGTTTTGATCCCCGAAATATCTGTGTGGATAGATTTATGCTTTCTTTGTAAGAATGTGGTTTATCTGCACTGGAATATACTTGGTAGTACAAATAAAAGGTTTCATAGTACAAATAAAAGGTTTCAAATTAGTAATAGCTTGAAAACTGCTTTAGCTACTGAGGTTTGTTTTCCAAGTTATT
>VWYK01030837.1:1386-12255 GCA_013399775.1 Semnornis frantzii | reverse complement strand
CTATGAATAGTAAAAGTGATCACAAAGCAAGGAGAAAGAAATAAATCTGAAAAAAAGCCTGAGCAATTTTTGCCCCTTCAAGCCAGCTTTCTTTTGAGCTCTGTGATGGCACAGTTGTGTGATAAAAGGTTGATTTTTTTTACTATTCATAAGCAATAAAATAATTTCACAACAACAATTGAATGCACTTCCTATGGTACATTTTAATTATACACAGCTAGTATGGCACTGCTCATCATTTGAAAAGCTGTTTCAGTTCCTTTTATGACTTGGTGTAAATGCTCATGTAGGGTTATTTGAGAGAACTGGAACTTTGAGAGATGTCAGGTTTGCTGTGTTGAGAAAAGTGACTTATAAAAGAATAGGTGCTAAATATCAAGAGTAGATTGTAGAGCACACTCAGGCTACAAATGTTTAGATTGACTTTAAAAAAATAGGTATTATTGGATGTCCTTTAAAAAGACATATATTAGCCTTGAAAATTTCCAGACCACTAAACTCGAGAATCCACGCTATGTCATGATTCAGGAGCATTTAAAAGATAGATTGATCTCTTCTGCGTCTCTGAAGTGGAAGTTACAGGGGAAACTACCTTTTCTATAAATGGATTTGCCACCACCGGTCTTTAGAATTGTAACATCGTACTGTAAGCAAATTAAGAGTCTTAAGAGAAAAAAAAACCAAAACCCTTTAGTCAGCAAGTTTTCTCTTTCATGATTTATTTTTAAGGGTCAGAAGGTGGATGTTACAGTCAAAAAAGTAGTAATTTGTACAGGAAAACCTTCCCAGATGAGATGCAACCCTGTCCTAAACCTCCGAGTGTACAGCCTGGTTTCCCAGAGCTGCTGGGTGAGTGTTGGTTGCAAGGTAAGGCTGAGCAAAAACTATTTGAACAGAAACACAGACTTAGGTTTAGCTTTTTGTTTGGTTGGTTTTTTGTTTTGGTTTTGTGGTTGTCGCATAGTTTTTTTCAGTAGAAGCTAAATTTCTTTGATTTAGGGGAAGGCAGGATTTGCTTTAAAACATACCAGATAGGAATCGTAGGACGGACTTTTCTCACTCAAACAGCTGGAGCAGCTGTAGATTCCCCACTGAAATGAAAATGCTACAATTCAAGATTTAGAAAGGTAAAAAGTGTGACCAGAGCATTAAATAGAAGGGCCATGTGATACCAAAATTAAGCCCTCTGTTTATTATAAAGAAAATCCTAGTTGTAGAAGGGAAAAAATGAACTTGTTCCACCACTTTCTTTTTTCCTCAGGAGAAAAAGAGAGAATATATCCTAGGTAATAAATCTGTTTTATGGCTCGCATGAGAAAGGGTGGAGAAACTCCCATTATTTTCTTCCCAGAAATTGAAATGCACATGAGCTAACATGGGAGACACTGGGATTTTCATCCAACAAATGCACAGCTGGCTTCTGCTTTTATTATTTTTCTAAGCCTAATAATTTTTCATTTGATTAGCTGGTGGCTGACAAAACTATCACTTGCTCAGTGTTTTGTATATTTAGTAAAATAGGTGTGATGAGAAAAAGATATTCTAATAACCTACCCAGAAGCATAGCTCAGGTTGTTCAGATGATGAGAAACTTCTGCTTGTCTCTCCTTAAAAGGTAAGTTTCTATCACCAGGATTTGAGTTTGAATACCAAGAAAGTAACTTCCAGTAACTGTGTAAGCTTTTGAGGATTTTTTTAAAATTCACATTGCAGAATTGCTTGATGCTCTTCGCATATAAACAGGGAGTCAGTAATCAGTTGGCAATCTGCAGTGCCACTTATGCTGTGGTGAGACTACCTGAGGGGGGGAAAAGACCCCTAGATAGTGTTAGGAAGTGGGATACATAGAGCTGCAAACAAGATATATCAAAGATTTTAAATGAGCTGTGGAGAAAACCCATGAACACAATAGGAAAATAAACAAAACAAAGCATGCCTCAAACCCACCCAAAACAATGAGACAAAGTGATAAAGTGGGCACAGACATAAATCTGAGGCAGCAGGAGCCATCAAGGAGTGAGATTGCTCAAAACTGTATCTGTGCAGACCTCTCTAAAGCTGTGGGTTCTCAAGCTGAGATCAGGAGGGAGAGTGACCTATCACAAAACTTACTTGTGTGACTTCTGTAGAAAAAAAAAAAAAAAACAGTATTCAAGAATCCAGGACCCTGATCTGTTTTGCGTTGACCATTAATAGCAGGAACAAAGCAGATGGATTTCTTCTGTGTTGACTCTTCTGGTGTTTAAAGTGCTAAGCTATGCCAAAGCTTGCTGTCCCTGTCTTGGGCAGAGTAATGCTCTGAAATCTTTGCTATGAAAGCAGCATATGAGAAAGAATATATTTTTTTTCTCCCAGATTGGTAGGTCTGTGTTGTCCAAACATTTAGTATGTTTCTAATTGTTATTTTCAGAAATTCCAAAACAACTTGACATGCTCTGGGGGCAGGAGAGAATGCTGGTTATCTGCTTCCACTTGAATCTTCTCTGATTTTAATCTGCAGTCATTTACATGGTGGATGTTTAAGACCACGTAAGAAATTTTTAAGTGAAATTACCTTGAAGCTACAGGTTCATTACGAAGACAAACCTTTACCTTGTTTGAGGTCAGGTTGATGTCCTTTTATACAGTGGGTGGCTGGAAAAGGAGTGATTTAGCGAAGACTAGTAGAATCTCTGTACTATCTATCTATGTTTTGACCTAACTCCATTGCACTCACTAAGTATTTGTTGACAAGCTCAAGCTTTGTAACTTGAAGATTGTGATTTTGCTAAATAACCCTGAATCAGTATATTTACAGGGATAGGGAAACTGATCTTAACGGAAAAATATGAGGCTACTGAAGTGGCAATAGATCATCATGGAAATTCTTTTTTGTTAGATCTCTCTTAGAGCCTTTATGTCCATTAGGGATCGGAATACTTGGAATTGTTGCCTGGGACGTGGAAGTGTTTGAGACTGTATCAGTGATGGCTGGTTCCGAGTGGGTGTTGCTCAGTGCAAAGGCCCGTTTGCAGTGTCTCCAGAGAAGGTATAATCAGAACAGCAGCTGACTTCACCCTGTCTTCTCTTTCCTCAGTCTGCCTTGTTAGAATTTGTATCCCTCGCCTGCCAGTATTTAGGTATCTGCTCTAATAAATTTTAACTTCTGTGATGGACCTGTTCAATCTGAAGCTGGACTTTGAATTCTTGCACCTGCATTCTTAAACCCTTTGACCTCCTCTGACATAGGAGATGATGCCACATTGGTTCCTAGCTGGGCAAACATGTTCATGTGTGACTGGAGGGAATGTGTTCCTGATACGCAGCTGAGGATGCTGCTGGTTAGTGGACCTCTGCACTTGGAGCAGAGGTTACTTGCTATGGTGGGGGACACTTTTCCTGCAGAACGGCACTGAAGCCTTTCTTTTGCACTCTGATCCCTTGATCTAAGTGCCGAGGACTCCCCACCTGACGTGCCTTAAGTTGCAGAGGAGGAAAGAATCCATAGCGTGATGCCAAATGAACAGGTCATACACAGTCTTTACTGCAGAAGAGTCTCCAACCTGGTACTATTATACAGCATTTATGCTCTTTGCTTGAAATTTACCAGATATGCTGTTGGTAAGTTTGACCTTATCAAAAAAGGCTCTCAAATTTGAGAATAATTTGGAACATGTGAAACATTCAGAACATCTAAATTTTTTTTCCCCTGGTTGTGTGCTTAGTTCCCCCACCTTTTGCTTTAACAATTGAGGGTGTTGGTTACTTCCTCCTGTGTTTGTGTAAGAAAAGCTTTTTATAGTCCGTTTTTCCAGTTGGCGTATGTACTTCCTCCATTACAGCTTTACACAGTGTTCTTACCATTCTATCCCAGCCATGAAAGCTAATGGAAGACCTTTGAGGTTTTTTGCTTATAAAAGCATGGAGCTGTGGGGTTGGGGGTGGTTGTTATTCCTGCTTCAAAATGTGTTCTTTGACTAGTTGTGTTTTGTTCTTGGTAAAGGAGAAGCATGCGAGGAAACAAATAATAATCAGCCATAGTTAATTTAGAGGACATTTAGTTTGACCTGGACATTTCCAGCTCAGTTTTTGTTTAACTGGAAATACATTAAAAAACAAAGGTTTGTCAGAAACATTAACAGAAGTGGGCTGCATTCTGTTTTTTTACCAAAAAAAAAATCATAATAAAGTGCCAAATGTGAGGAATTTTTCACTGTTGTCCATCCCGACTTCTGAAAGTCTGAAAGACTTACAGCTGAGGCAAAGGCAGTCTAGTAGCTCCACATCCATCTATTATTTTACCCTGTGTTCTGGCACACTGACAATACTTGAGCTTTGGAAATGTGGAGCTGTGCTGGAGCTCTTTCCTTTGAGAAACATCAGTTACACCAAGAAGAAAGGTGTCATGGCCACTTGCTCTTCACTGCCTGACAGAGAGATATCCCTGTTCAGGACAGCATGCATTGCATCCCACTTGAGAACAGTACAGCACTTGGTTTACCAGGGCTTCAGTTCTGCTGGCTGGGTGTTGTTATTGCTGTTTGTCCAGGACTGGTTTTTAGCCCCCAAAAAAGGCAAAAAAGTGAACCCGAGAGCTTAATTGTGACACTAGACCTGAGAATCCTCCCACCTTAAATCTCTTATCTCATCGTGAGACATCCAAGCTCCTGACAGGCCACTCTTTTTGTTCCTTTTATATTCTTCAAAAATAATATTTTAAAGACACTTCTTATTTTACTGCTCCACTGCTAAATAATTGAAATCAGCACTTAACATTTAATTATAGTGATTTTATGCTATAAATATTGTATAATACCTGACAGTGTAATTGGGCACTTTTATAATAACTCCCTTTTTTAGAAAATAAAGGGAAAATCTCTGAAATTCATACCTCCATGCTTGTGCCTGTTAAACGTGGTTAACATTATCTAGTAATGACTTGTGTTCTTCCTAACTAGGACCCTCTTCTCTTTGATGCTGATACCATTCCATGCTAGATTATTCCTGTCCCTAGTAGCATCTCAGGGCAGGAGTGGGAAGTACATGTGTCCCATATGGCCAGTTTAGAGCAGCAGTTCTGAGTGTGGGGAGATGGAGAGGCAGGGATGGTAGAAGTGGAGGGACAACGAGTTTTTCGTGCCTGATCCTTCCTTTGCTGTCATATGAATAGGGAGAGTGGGCCCATGGCTTTTTGTACTATCAAGTTAGCTAGGAGTAATGTGGGAGTACATTGCATTCAGGAAGGGGTGAAATTATTTGTTCTCCCATGTAAGAGGAAGGGAGCCAGGGAGGAACTGTGACTCTGAGTCACTCATTCTTCCTGGAGCACCTCCTGGGGTGGTGCCGCTACATGCAGCCTAGTGCAAGACTGAGCCTGAAGGCTTGAACTAACTGATTGCAAATATTTTAAAGAAGTCTTATTTCTGGTAATTACTTTAATATGATTCAGTGTTTTGTCTTTTGTCTGATCTTGTTGATGAACCTTCATGCCTGATCCTTTCCTCGCTGTCATGGGAGCTGGCCAAGTGTTCCCATACCCTCTGTACCATTCCTGCCGTCTCACCTTTTGGTTTCAGTGTCTGTCAGTAGGTGAATTTTGAAGAATTGCTGGTGTTTAGTACAAGAATATATACTTGCAGAAAAAATGTCTGTTTCTGTGAAGCCTTTGAAACTGCTAAGCTGATTCAGATAGTAGGGGTAGAGCAATTTGCAGAACTGGAGTCTAGGGCCTGTTTACCACTTTGCATTCCTAGAGGTTCCTGAAATTAGAGCTCCTGTGGAAGCCTGGAACTTTGCTTCTGAGGCAGGTGTTGTGTATGAACTGAGTCCAAAGCACCCAGTGTTTAACGGATGCATGGAGAGTGGCTAGAGTTTAGACTCCAAGTGGGTTACCAGCACTGTTTACTAGAGACTCATAACAGTGAACAGACTCATTCCATTCCTAGGTCTCTAGGGTTTTAGAAATCCAGCAGAACCAGCAAAAAATACCTACAGCCCAGCCATTGAAATGAAGCCAAGTTTTGTAAAGATTACAGCTTCAATTAAATATAAATCGTGCACTTTAAATGTACAGTTTATTTAAAAAGAAGTTATTTTGCCAAACCATAAATGTACCAATAGCTAAACCAAGAAATAACAGATTAAGAAATCTCAGTTCATAAGGTTTAGAAAAAAGCTTTCAGATACTTTTAATGCTTTTGTTTAACCATGTGATTCATACATGGTAATGGTTAGACCTGATTGGTACATGTATGTCTTTAAGGCAGGCTTAGAAGCAATTGACTGGTCTCTGTTATTGCATTTGTTCGGCACAGGTTGGGGAGAGAGGTGCACAGTACAACTCACTTGCATATAGTAGAAGATACTCTGTCTCACGTTATACCTGCAAGAGTGCTCATAACTCATATTATCTTGTAAAATTTAGAAGAGCATTCAGAGACTAGATGAAGGTAATTTATGTATGAAACCTCATCCACGAAGAATTTATTGCCATAGTAGATACTTTGGCACAAACTTCTTCCCTGAAACAGACTTGAACATACCAAAGACTGGCAGGGTAAACTGTAGTCTGGTTTATACAAAATACATTATTATTAAGACTTTTTTCTGTTTGAGAGAGCTAAAACTAGTTGCTATGTTCTGTCAAAGTGAGCATCTTCACTGTGTGAGCAGTCTCTTTAAATTCAGTGTTCGTTTAGTGGTGCAACCTTCATGTATCTTTAAGTATTTTGGACTTTAGTGGGAACCAAAGAAACTGCAGAAACATATTTATATAAAACATTCTAATGTGTGGTATATAAAGTGAGTATCTGCAGAGGTATTTTGCTAGCAATGTCATGAAATCCATATCTCATTTCCTCCTGCAACAATTGCACTGGGAACATGAGGCCTCATCTTCCTCTCTGCAGTTGGGCAAAACTGCCAGATAAAGGCCATGGGATCCATTCATCTCATTGTCATTTTGAGACAAAGGCATTTCTGGGTGACCACAGAGAGATGTGGCTCCTGTGTCCTGGTAGATTCTTGCTGGTAGACTTGTGGTAGCAGAAGTGAGGCCAAGGTTATAGTGCAGCAATATTGTGTGCAGTCTTGGGGAGATTTCAGCTTTGTCTTGGTGCTTGGGTGGCTCCTGCACCTGGAACAAAGATGTATTTCCTTTTGTTCCTTTTGCTGGGGTCTGATTTGTTTTTTTCTTTTGAGATTACATTCCGCACGTGCTTTTACAATTGTCACCTCTTTTTATGCCAAACACTTTTGCTTCCATGTTAGCTACATGAAATGAAAAGAAAGGGAAAAAAGGCCACTTATTGCCATTCTAACACTTATGCTAAGTACAAAGTAATCTTAAACCAGGGAAGATTCTGGTGTACTGTGAAATATGCCACTTAGATGTACATAGCTGGGAATGGAAAGAAGCAACTGCTAGCATGATCTCTCTAATAGAGAGATTTTGGCCCACGTCAGCAAGAGGAGATATAGGGCTTATTGCTATAAAAATGGACCAAAGCTCTCAAGTACTGCTATAGAGTGGCTAGGACCTTTAAAATTCTTCCCTGATAGATACACATTGGTGTAGGGAAGCAATGTGCCTGACTTGGATGGACAAAGAACATTATCAGTTCCTCTGGGATCCTAAGTAGTAATTCCAGGAAGTCTAGGTGTTTCAGGAAGAGCTATTAAGATATTATGCTCTTTCTTCCGGAAGTAGATCCTTGGACAGTACACTTACACTTAGCCTTTTCTCTCTTGGCTTGCCCTGCAGCAGAAATCCTAACCTATTGAAAGCAAAGATAACTTCCTTTTCCAGGTGTATTAGCTGGAATTGTAGTTGTTGCAGAAAGAAATAACTTCTCTCTTTAAAGTGATGTGCTTTTTGAGGTCAGTGAAGATTTTTCTACTCAAGGATGCCATTTTGCTACTAAGGAAATTCTCATTGCACTCATATGTGTGCTACCACATTCATTTCTCTGTTTTTCCAGATGGATTTAGTGGACTCAGAGATGCTGCAGAAAAATGGCACCTGAAACAGTTGGGGGAAATGGAACAATTGTCATATTGAACAGGCTGATACTCTAGAGAAGAACAGATGAACTCATGAAAGGGATGAAAAAGACAAATATGAAACTGTTGCACTCCAAATCCTGCAATGCAAGAACTAGAGAGGGCTCTCAGTGACGCTAGTAGGAGATCAAATTTAAAAACAAATAAAATACTCCTTCGTGTTCTGAAATTTCAGACAGTAATTTTTTTGCCACAGGAGGTAGTGAGGGCAATGGTATCCGCAGGTTCAGAAGGGATTAGACAGTTTTATAAACAGCAGGCACTACAAATGGGCAGTGAAGTTACATGTCATGTAACATCATTAATACAGCAGTTGTATGTGGCAAATTATGGGGGGAATGGACTGCAAAAGCAGTCAGGCTTCTGTCTTTTCCCTAAACAGCATCTCTAAATGCCACTGCTGGAGATGGGATGCTAGGCTAGAAGGACCAGTTGTCTGACCTGGCAGGGCATTTTTTTGTGCAGTACTAGAATCATACCATGTTTTGCTTTGCAAGGTTCTCATTGCTAATGCACTGAATTCTCAAAAGGATAGTCAAGAAAAAAATGGTAGCGAATTTGTCAATACTGCATTGTTGCTACCTGAAATGTTAATGTATATTGAAGTCTGATCCACTGATAGTCAAATGCCTAACTTGCTGTGCATGTTACTGACATGGCATTTATTTGGAAAACGTACAACTTGGAAAATGTAATTTAAGTTTGTTTGTTTATTTTTCTTGGCAGTGAGTCTTAGCTATCTCTGAATTGAAAAGCTGTCCAGGTGCAGTGAAACTGTATGGTGCCATGAGTATTCTAGCAGGAAGGTATGCAGGACTAGTATGCAGGAAGCTGAATTGGAGTTTTCTTTGTCCTTCCATACTGTGTGCTACTGAGATGTCTTTGTCCTAGTTCCAAGTAGGCCAAGTTGCGAGAATGAAACAGACAAGGGACTTTGGGCCAACCACACCCACAGATCACAGGGGCCCAGAACTTGGGAAGCGGTCCCTGGTCCAGGCACTGGGCTTTAAGCGACACCACAGAGCAGCAGTCGACATGTCTGCAGATTGGGGTGTCCTCCTCATGCAGCATGTTCAGTGCCTGCCCAACTACTGATTCCTCAGTCAGACCCTAAATATTTGTTACTGCTCCTTGTATAGTATCAGCTCTTCTGTTATTCGTATCCTTTTATTTATTCATATATTGTTTGTTAGCATCATCTACAGCATTTAGAGGAGACCTGTAAATTTAAAAATTACAAATTCACTTTAATATAGGACACAGAAAAGTTTGAGGTTTGGGAGTTTGAGTTTTGTTTTGTTTCTAATTTTTTTATATGCTTTTTTTGTTTTTTAGACATCAAGCATATCAACAAAAACATTCTCTGTTTTAATTAGAGGAGGTGGGCTTTTCTTATGTACAGACTTTTGGATATTTATATAATCCCTCTGGTGTGGGCACAGCTTTTAGTAGAGGTACTTACCCAAGCCTTAAACTGTGTCAGTGCACCTGAGGTCGGCTCAGGGTGTCTGAGGAAACTGGTAGTGCTCTGCTGTTGATGAGTGTAAACAAATCCTCAGCAGTGGCCTCAGATGTGCTGTTGGGAAACATATTTGGCTTTTAATCAAAAGAAATGGAGTGTTTAGTTCTTAAGAGTATCTTTCTTTTTCTCTTGTTTCAGTTAAATAAATGTTAACACAAATGAAGAGCTTAAAACTGTCTGACTAAAGCCTCAGCTAATTGAGCTTTGGTTCCGTGAGAGTTTCGATGTCATCATCCTTTTTGTTTGCCAGTTTTCTGCGGAAGTGCTTCACCTGTGGGGCAAAAATGAACAAAAGAAACCTTTTTAAATCTTCTTCACACTTAAATACATTTATGCATATTTTTAGTTACTATTTACTTACTGCAAATTTATCTTGACCTGAAGAAAAAAACCTTCCATCTCTGTTGTTTTCTTAACAAAGATCTGACCTTCATCTTTATGGACAGTTTCACTATTTTTCCTCTCAGCATTTAGTTCAAAGGAGCACTTCTGAGCACACTGGCAAAACCCAGTTGTATTGTATAAAACAGAGATGTGTGTTTTATAGCACGGGAGTTTAGAGAACAATGCAAAGGTCAATTGTGTTGCTTGCTCTCCTGTCACATGATGTGGGTGTGTATATGAATGCATCCCTGGAATTCCACTGTGGGATCTGCATCTTTGAAGCTGATGCTAAAATTACTGCCGAGGCTCTTCCAAAGGCGGATACTGATAGAAGATTCAATGAAATCGAAGGTCGCCAGGCTGGTAGGTGTTGAAAGATACCTGGCTATGATACTATTTCTGATTTAATAATGCGAATGGGAGGCTAGCCCTTTGTAATAATTAGGACTAATTACTGAAGAAGTGTTGACAGATGGGCTAAGAGGAAACAAACTGCCTTTATCCAGTGGCTTAGAGTCAGATTACTAGTCTTGTGTTATCTGTTTCTCAGAAAGTAGAAGCTTCAATCATTCACTAAGTCTTCAAAGGGGAAAGAGATCCTAACAATATAGAGGATTTGGGATGGAGCTATGAAATAGGTCTTTGACTCAAAATGGCTAAATTAATCTCCTTTCCGTAAATTATCATACTTTCAAAGTTTGAGTTACAGATGGAGAATCTGATTGTAGTACTGAAAAATACATGAAATCAATATTGATGACTGTCCTGTTGTTGTTTGTTGTCATTGCTCCTGCTCATGGGTTTGTCTAAACTCAGGTTCTTGCTGTTAATTATATTAATATAAACTCTTTAACACTGTCTTATGCTGTGCTTGCTCTCCACCTGCAGTGGAGACGAGGAGATATTTGGTACTCTCGCTTTCA
>VWYK01030834.1:0-23110 GCA_013399775.1 Semnornis frantzii | reverse complement strand
CAAGGCCAGGTTGGACGAAGCCTTGAGTGACCTGTACTAGTGGGAGGTGTCCCTGCCTATGGCGGGGGGTTGAAACTGGATGATCTTTCAGGTCCAACCTTACCATTCTATGATTCTATAACATAGGATCCAAAGAAAGTGAAATGCAGTCACATCAGATACCACAAGTGCAAACCGCAGCATATATAGAGAAGACAAAGCTCAGGCCCAGCTGGGTGGTCTGTTAGTAAAATATCAACTTCAAGGTAATTCTACTGCGGCCAGCAAAAATCATTGCAATGCACTGATTAACAAGGTGAGATCTAGACAGACAGGAGGAAAACGTGACATACAAGTGCAGGGGGCTTTTGTTGATAAAGAACTCCTATAAATTCTGAGGGTTGTATGCTGACACAAAGACAAATATAACAAAACCACTGATCCACTGTTGGACACCACTGAATCAATGGGTTTCCAGGCTCTGGTGGAGATCTAGTTTCAAGATTGTGTGTGCAGAAATCTAAAAGTATTGAGATTTTACTGAGGAGGCCAAAATTACAGGTTGACTGTGCTGCAGACCATGGGCACAGTATAGATACAGTTTAACCTTTTGTCAAACCCTCATCAGAAAAAAAAAAAAAAAGCAAAGCAAAGCAAACGAAAACACAATGTCACACTAAGTTCAATTTCAGCCTTCAGATTTGATAGAAATAAATCTTTTGTGTTAGGAGCAATTAGGTTAAGTATAGTGCTTAGAGACACGTCTCAAAGGATTGCTCTTCCACCACTCTTTTATGTTTATGGGATTCTAATAGTGGTGGATTTGCAATTAGAGTTACATTTCCCCAAGATTTTAAACAAACTCCCAATATTTATATGCAACAAACTCAGCTCCTTCTTCTGGCATGGTAATTCTGTTTTCACAAAATATATGAGTTTCTCCTGTTTTCAGTATAATTCATCTTGTTTAGCATCCTAGACAGAAGAGTTATAAGAGGAAACTATCAGTAGTTTATTTTTCTACTAATTTGTAAACTGCTTTTGCAAATGTTGTGGTTGAACTCCAGCCAGCAACTAAGCATCACACAGCCACTCGCTCGCTCCTCCTCCCATCCCCAGTGGGACAGCGAAGAGAATTGAAAAGAAGTAAAACTCTTGGGTTGAGATAAGACCAGTTTAATAATTGAAATAAAATGTAATAATAGTAATAATAATAATAATTGTAATGATAAGGAAGATGACAAAAAGAGAAATAAAGCCCAAGGAAGACAAGTGATGAACATTTCAATTGCTTACAACCTACTGAGAGATACTGAGTCAGTCCTGAGCAGTGACTTACCCTCCCAGACAACTCTTCCCAGTTTTATATACTGGGCATGATGTCTTATGGCATGGAATACTGCTGTGTCCAGTTTGGATCAGCTGTCCTGGTTCTGCCCCTTCCCAACTTCTTGTGCCCCTCCAAGCCTTCTCACTGACAGGGCATGAGAAACTAACAAGTCCTTGACTTCATATTAGCAACAACTAGAAACGTCAGTGCATTCTCCACCTCGTTCTCATACTAAATCCGAAACTCAACACTATACCAGCTACTATAAAGAAAATTCACTCTATCCTAGGTGGAACCAGAACAGCAAAGGAACAGCATTTTCATTTTTAGAAGCAAGGAAAGGTTGCCTGGTTTGTGTGGAAATCTTATTAGCACATGCACTTCTGTAGAGAAACAGAGACAGTGGTTTCCCATTACCACAGCTATAGTCAGTGCTGCAGCAACACTGGCAAAGAGTGAGGGTTGTTCCTGCCCCACAGCCAGCTGGGAGCCCCAGGGCTGTTCAGTGTGGAGTTATGGACGTGCATCAGCCTGAGATACCTTCATACAGCACAAGCTGGCACCAATGGTGCCTAACAGACTAATGGTCCTTTTTATCCATCCTTGCAGAACTCTCTCTTCTGACCACCATTAGTCTGTAGCTATTCCTGTCTATTGTGTCTATCTCTGCTTGTACATTGTGCTAAGCTGTAAATAGAGCTTCAGTCCTTACCTTCCAGCTGGCTGAGTCTAGTCTGGTGGATTTTACAAAGTGTGGGGGGGCAGGGAACTCCCAAACCATCACACAGACTGCCTCCGTCCTCTTCAGCTATGCTTCTCCCTGGCTGGTTATTGTTTTTCATCTCATTAAACAAAAGGATTGAGATCAAGTACAGTATATGGGTGTGCCTCTGTACATCGGTAGCAGCTGACTCAGACACAAGGGTGATGGGTGGCTCTGCTAGCTGCTCTGCCCTATCAGATCTTCCTGGCACTGACTTTGCCAGCCTGACAGACTCAGCAGAGTTGCTCTCAGGATTTATCAGCACAAGCAACGTCAGAATAAGACCCTGCCATAGCCTGTGGCAAAAACATGATTTCCTATTTGGGAGTTACTAATCTATCACACATTAATTAATCGTATAGACCAGATAGAGCATGGTTGAACAAACTCAGTAGAGAGAGGAATTTGAAACCGCTCCAATATCCCCCAGGGCTTCTCATAGTTCTGCCCTCCATACTCGGAAATGTCATTCGCTAAAGTAGGTCTTACATCTTTAGAAGATGAGCGTGGGGAAGAGCTCTCATCTGGGATACAGAGACAGTTTCAGGCAAAATAGCAAGACTAGTTGCTCCAGTTTGATGAGGGTTTCCTCATTATGTTCTATGCATTTCAAATGTGAGAGTTTGGTTTTGTAATGATATTGTACATCATCTCTCAGCCTCTGGGGGCTGGATGTAGGCTTGCAGAAATAAATGTATTAGTAGGAACAATTGCAGCTTGGAAGAGAAAAAAGTTATACTTTTCCTGATTGATAGTTTCTGTGTGCCACCTAGAAAGGTTTGCATTTTTCTGCTCTGGAGTTTCCCAGACTCTGAGGTACTTCAGTTAACTGCCATTTATATAACCAATGCATCCCTTTCTCAGAGGCAATAAGAGCTCTGACTCAGGAGAAAGTCATCAGATCCCTTTCATCACTCAGGAGCAGGACCACTGGCTAAAAAGCATAATATTTCATCTCATCTCAGCAGCATACTGCAAGAGGCAGCTCTTTGCTGCCTAGTTTTTGTTTGCTGACTTCAGGAGTGTGTTTCAAAAGCTCCCTGTTCTCCTAATGAAAGTGCTACACCTGTCTTTTATCATATCCTTTGTTCTAAGGTTTAGCCCACATTCCCAGATGGAAGATGAAGTCTGGGAAAACTTACTCAGCATAACAAAACAGTCATTATGTTACAAAAAACAAAACAAAACAAAACAAAATATATCCAAGTGAAAATGTTAGAGAAAGAAACTCCTCATAGAGTGCCCCTGCCTTAAAATAGAGGAAAGAGAAAGGACAGGTCAATCTGAGTCCAGTCTTAAGGAATTCTGTTGAAGGGGGTTGAAGACATGTAGTTCATCTGCTGCTCACGAATGTTCTGCCCTTGGTTCTATAAACTTCATGTCTTAACACAGAATCATAGAGTCATACAATCATAGAATGGTAGGGTTGGAAGGGACCTCAAGGATCATCCAGTTCCAACCCCCTGTCATAGGCAGGGACACCTCCCACTAGTACAGGTCGCTCAAGACCTCCTCCAACTTGGCCTTGAACACCTCCAGAGAGGGAGCAGCCACAACCTCCCTGGGCAACCTGTGCCAGCGTCTCACCACCCTCACTGCAAACAACTTCCTCCTAACATCCAGTTTCAATCTACCCTCCCCAGTTCAAACCCATTGCCCCTCGTCCTGTCATTACAAGACCTTGGCAATACTCCCTCCCCAGCCTTCCCGTAGCCCCCTTCAGATACTGGAAGTCTACTCTAAGGTGTCCTGGAAACCTTCTCTTCTGCAGGCTGCAGAACCCCAACTCTCTCAGCCTGTCCTCACAGGAGAGCTTTTACAGTCCTCTGATCAACATCTTCAAAGTCAAAGGACGATAGCAGTTGAATCACTCTTTAAAGAAAAAAAAAGTTGGATTTTTTTCTTTGTATTTTTTAAGGTGTTTTATTAAAAAAAAAAACAAAACTTTTCCTTGGCTGATTTTTTTCTGATCTAAGAAATCAATGTTTGAGGTGTAATAGCGGTTTACTGTTGTATCTTTAGGATGTATATTTGTGTTTGAACAGAAAATGTTTTACAAGGATGGTTATAGTCTCAGGATTATTTATGCCTGTCTATAATTTTAAACATGTAGTATTTCTGTGTAGCAAGTTCAGTTTTAGTGTTCATCTTGATGAAGCTTTCACAATAAGGCTTCCAGGAGACCTTCCGTCCCTTCCAACCTTACCATTCTATGATTCTATGATTCTATGATTGTGAATTTTTCATCTGAAAGTGACCATCTCAAAAGCTTATTTCAATTATTAACTAAGAAAAAAAAATAGAATAATAAAAAAATGTGTAGTTTTATTGATCTGATAACTAGATTTGTGGTTTCTATTTTGGAATTAAAATAAACTTCAACTTTACAGTGTTTTCAGCAAAGGAATGAATTTTATCACCTCTTCAGAGATTCTTCCATAGGAAATAAACTTCTAGAGTGGCAAGCTCAGTAATAAGTTTGGTCTAAAAACAATATTCAATAATGGTCAAATACTACTAAGGTCTTCAAGAGTGTACATGCCAACCCATAAGGTGCAACTTTGCTTTCCTTCCATGGGTTTTTCCCATTTCCTGTGCCTTATTACTTTTGTGCCTCATCTTGAAGCTACCTGTGTTGAAGGTGACATGATCTATCCAACTCTCCTTACCCGGGAGAGTTTTAGAAGGGAAGAAAGTGACAAAAATTAAATTTTCCTTCTCAGGTCCAAGAAAATCAACTTTCACAGCTGCTGTCTTAGCTCTGAAATTGCACTGGAAACAAAACTATTGTTGGAGTGACTCAAAAAAATTAGGGATATTGGAAAGAGTGGGGGGAGAGATGTAAAAATGTAGAAAATGTGACATTTTCTGACTATGCCATGCTTGAACAATGTGACTTTCCTTTTGTGTTCTGGCCATTATATCATCATCACTTGGTATGTTTTCCACTGCCTGCAGGGATTCCCAATACAAGTCTGTACCTTGAGGCCTGAGCCTTGCCTTAACTATTTAATGTTGTGCAATGATTAGGCCATGTCTCTAGGTCCATTTACTCCATCAGATTAACACATCAGGCAAGAACACATACTTAGGGAGAAGTATGCCCTGACAGATATAATCAAACACCGTTTAAATCAAGGGAGATGACTGTGACATTAATCTACCCTGGTATAAAAGCCCATTTAAATCAGTAGGAGGCGGGAGGTAGTACAAGTGAGGATAGATGGTGTGTTTAAGTAGAGAAATGAAATCTGTAGAATGACTTCAGTGGAGATAGTTTTGATCGAAGTCAAGTAGTAAAATGAACAAGTGAGAGAGAGAAATTTCTCTAAGATGGAGACACTTAAGGTTAAAAAATATGTGTGCATTGCAGGGACTTGTAAACTGCTTGGACCCACACAGATCTGTGGCCTTGATACAAATAAACGAACAAATAGGGACAAACCAGTTCATATTCTTTCTGGAAGTCTAAAATTCATTTGTACCTTTCAGCGTGAACTTGAGTTGGTAGATTAAGGCCAACCAGATTATAAATAAGAGGATTTTTTTGAGACTAGAGACCATTTTAGGTTGCCAGCTGTGAAGTAAGCGAAAAAGGGTAAGGCAGGCTCATAGACAAGAGTGAATTACTGAGGGTCTACACAGAAGGTGAGAATGAAAGAGAGTGCTGTCACTAATTGAAAGGAGCAGCCATGCAAATAAATGCAGTCAGGAAATGCAAAACTGCAGCAGGTACCTCGCCTTGTGCAGTTTGTTGCATTTGAAAAAGGCAATGGATCCTACATAGGAGTATCAGACAAAAGCATGGCTTAGAGCGTATCTGTTCATACTCATTTATTGTATGCATTGGATCAAACCTGATCCAGGGGACAGCATCTTTCTGCTGGGGTTACCAAGGTAGCTAATCAAAGGATGCCAACAACATGGGACAGGAGAAGAAATAATGACTGGTAGTCCTCAAGGTCTTGCAATGACAGGACTAGGGGCAATGGGTTTAAACTGGCAGAGGGGAGATTTAGACTAGATGTCAGGTGGAAGTTGTTTGCAGTGAGGGTGGTGAGACACTGGCACAGGTTGCCCAGGGAGGTTGTGGATGCTCCCTCCCTGGAGGGGTTCAAGGCCAGGTTGGACGAGGCCTTGAGTGCCCTGTACTAGTGGGAGGTGTCCCTGCCTATGGCAGGGAGTTGGAACTAGCTGATCCTTGAGGTCCCTTCCAACCTTACCATTCTATGATTCTATGACTACAGAACACTTCAACCGAAGTTCAATTCCAAAGAACAAGACAGTCCAGCAGAAGTGGGAGAAGAGATGGATCTGTTGTGGACTCTATGCAGCAGGTGAGTATGTGCTATCAAGAAGTCCAGATGCGCAAGTCACAGGGAAGGAGGTAGCCTCAGGCCACAGCTGGCCAATTCTGCCACCCGTTTGTAGCCTCCCTGGCTGAGCTCAGGCTCCGTGGCAGGCCATGTGTGAGAATCATAGAATCATATAGAATCATAGGATGGTAAGGTTGGAAGGGACCTCAAGGATCATCTAGTTCCAACCCCCTGCCATAGGCAGGGACATCTCCCACTAGTACAGGTCACTCAAGGCCTCCTCCAACCTGACCTTGAACACCTCCAGGAGGTAGTGGAGCACAGATCAAAGATCACGTAGGGTGATACTGTGCTCCACAGCCTCCCTGGGCAACCTGTGCCAGTGTCTCACCACCCTCACTGCAAACAACTTCCTCCTAACATCCAGTTTCAATCTCCCATCTGCCAGTTCGAACCCATTGCCCCTTGTCCTCTCATTACAAGACCTTGTAAATAATCCCTCCCCAGCCTTCCTGTAGGTTCCCTTCATATACTGGAAGGCTACTCTAAGATCTCCTGGAAGCCTTCTGTTCTCCAGGCTGAAGAGTGCACACATGCCAGGGGAGAGCCCAGCAACAAACTTCCTTCTTCACAATCACTCATGGATTACACAAGGGATGAGAAAGAAGTGATATTGCCCCTAACATGCACCAACATGAATTCCTGACCCTTGACCTCTTGTTTTATGTTTCATTACCCAGAACATCAAGACTTCCCAAAGCTATCTGCAACAGAGTGCAAGTAAAATGTTTCCTCTTTTCTGTTCCCTGAAATGAGTTAATTTTTCAACTACAAAGGTTTATTGAGGTACAAGCAGAAAAGATCAAGCTACTGCTAATTACACCCCTATAAACGAATGAGGATTGAGGCAAGCAGGAAAACTACATGGAATTACGAGAGCTACAAAGGTTTAGGAAGGATCCTCCTCTCTACTAAGAGAAGCTTAATGGGGAGAGGGAGAGAGAGGGAGAGAGAGAAAGAGAAAATCCTCCAGCAATAGGACTAGCAGTGATTCACCACTCATTCTGCGAGTATTTGATTTGACAGTGATATGCAAAAGCCCACTCATCCATCAACTCTTTTCCATCATCATCAGCCCGTCACAGTAATGGGATAGTGGCATTTGCAAGGCTGATGTACAGTAATGATTTCTGGTTAATGAATCAGACTTAGCATTAATTACTTTCTGTTATCCTCACAGAATGCTGTTACAAAGACATTTTATTATCCCTTCCGTCAAAACACCATCCTACTCCCTTCAGCCCTTAGTCCTTTCATACACTGGCTAGGCAAAGGCAGCCAGCCAGGTAGGCTCCTGTGTAGCTGGTACTACACCATTAAAGCACACAGACAACAAGCAACTCATAGGCACAGCATTACTCATAAACATGGCCTATAGTTATTTTGACAAAATTCACAAAGGAAAAAAAAAAGAGATTGCAGTTACTATGCAGATAATTTTTTTTCCCTACTAAAATGGCAGTGCATGACTTACACCACGTAAAACAAAGTACTTTTTTCCTGAACTAATGTTGTTCTTTACACAGGCGTTGTGTACACAAGATAATAAATGTTGGGAGAAAATTTTGTTGTTGGTTTTGTTTTGGTTTTTTGTTTGTTTTTTTTTTTTTGAAGGGTTTGTCTAGAATGAAAGGTGGATGTTTCCTCATCAAAATAACTGTGCATAGAGAAATGAATGAAAAGAAAACAAACCCAACCATTATGCACACTCAGCTCCGTGAACAAAGTGCTAGGCTGAGCCAAGCACTGGTATCAATTTTCTTTGCTTAATGAAAAGGTTTTCTGAGACGTAGTCCTTTCTGCTTCACTGTGGATTGACAATGCATTCTGACCTAATGGATGCTGATTACTGTTTCCATTATGCAAGGCTGACAGAAGCAATATTTCTTCAGACCACAACCTGTTGTTGAGCACAGAGCTATTGTAGTGTGACTCTGTGCTACAAAAGCCTTTTCATGTCACATGTTCCTCATCTGCTTTGAGCTGCCAGACGTCCTCTCACGTGGCAGGAGGAAGACCTGTGAGGTTGTCCTGCCACCACAGCTGGGATATCATCACTCAGGAGAAAAGATGGAACCATCTGGAAATCTTGGTTCGACATGAAAACCAGATGAGACACGTACTGCATTTCAGTGCTCTACATTTTAAACTAAAATTAACTAAATACCACAAATGAGAGAATAATTGTGCAGAGAAGTCCTTAGGTCCTCAGTTGGGGAGCCCCAGCACAGGAAGGACATGGAAATGTTGGAGCGGGTCCAGAGGAGGCCACAAAGATGCTCAGAGGGCTGCAACAGCTCTGCTGTGAGGACAGGCTAAGAGAGTTGGGGCTCTGCAGCCTGGAGAAGAGAAGGCTTCCAGGAGACCTTAGAGTAGCCTTCCAGTATCTAGAGGGGGCCTACAGGAAGGTTGGGGAGGAATTATTTACAAGGCCTTGCAATGACAGGATGAGGGGCAATGGGTTTGAACTGTCAGAGGGGAGATTGAAAGTGGATGTTAGGAGGAAGTTGTTTGCAGTGAGGGTGGTGAGACACTGGCACACGTTGCCCAGGGAGGTTGTGGCTGCTCCCTCCCTGGAGGTGTTCAAGGCCAGGTTGGACGAGGCCTTGAGTGACCTGTACTAGTGGGAGCTGTCCCTGCCTATGGCAGAGGGTTGGAACTGGATGATCCTTGAGGTCCCTTCCAACCTTACCATTCTATGATACTATGATTCTGTGATTCTCAAGGATTAAGTTGAGTTCTACTAGAACTGGCACATGAAATCACATTCTTCTTGCAAAACAGAAAAGAAACATTTAAACAGTATTACTGTGTACATCTTGTCTCTACCCAATAGCTATTTCTATTTGGAGGATTTCGGAATTTACAAAAGTGGGAGTGGAGCCTGGGTTGCTCAAGCCAGGCCTATGCTCAGAGGTATTCTGTGCGGGCCTGCCACTGGCTCCTCTCAAAGCAACTAATGTACTCAGGGCTTTGTTTGCATTTGTTGACCACATGTGTCAGTGATCTTTTCACTATTTGCATTTCACAGCCTAACAGATAAGACCAATTCTTCCAAGCTCTGATAGCACACTGTACACTCATTTTGCTAGGCACATTATAGGCTTCATTTCCCAGGGTGAGCTTCAGATATCCCTTTCCACCACAACAAATTAGCCTGGTCAGTGCAGGGTGTAGCTAATTTCACAAGACTGTGTGAAGTAGGAAAACAACAGGCTGGTGTTTGACATGCTGTACCATTGCCAGGTGTTAAATAGCAATGTGTACTGGTGTGCTGGTTTGAGGCTAATTGGAATATTTTAATGGAGAAAGTTATATTATAGGCTGTGAAAAGCAAACACTGCTGACGTCTGCTGCACTCATAAGCTTGCTGAGATGTATAAGAACAAGAACACAAACATAGATAAGACACTCGCTCATGGAGAGTCCCAGGCCATCTGGCTGTTTTGGTCTTGGTCTTTCTGCTAACTTAACTAACCGTTCTGCTTCTAACCCCCCTGGCCCATCCTCCAAACTCACCTTGTGCATAAGGCAAACCCTGGGGTAAGGTAGAGGGGTGGGGAGAAGGTGGAAGGGTGGTTGGGAGCCCCTCCTGGGGTCTCTGATTTTTGGGAGGGGAATTGTCTTTCTGTATTACCTTTAACTTGTATATGTCTGTAACTATTCCTGTCTGTTGTGTATATCTCTGCTTGTACATTGTGCTGAGCTGTAAATAGAGCTTCAGTCCTTAACTTCCAGCTGGCTGAGTCTAGTCTGGGTGCTTTTACAAAGTGGGGGGGGAGGGGAAGGAAACTCCCAAACCATCACACCTGGGCACTAGGAGAACTAGGAAATGAGGAAGAAGTGAACAGCCACTGCTACAGTTACAGGAGCATAGAATGGCAGAAGCCTATGGAAGTGGAGAGCAGAGATTCTACCATCTCCCACCTCTGAGCTGTCACTGCAGGAGCTCCTCTGAGGCTAATCATGTGTTACCTCCCCCTTGGTTTTGGCATCACTCTGCTAGGCAGTCATTTCTGGAGAGAACCTCCTGAGTACTTTGCTTTGCCCATGCAATCAGTATTGGTATGGTTTGTGGGACCCTCAACATCCTCTAAATCAGATGCATCCTTGCTAACGTAGCTGTGAAACACGTTTGTGCCTGCAGAGCCTCAGGAAAAAGAAAAAAAAAAAAAGAAAAAGAAAAAGATCCCACCAAAATGAAAAAGAATCCTTTTCCAAAGGATATTAAAGGAGAACTAACATGGTTTTCACATGCTGGGTGGGGAGGCCTGAGTCAGTGCGAGGATGTGGCTTGGTCTACACCACCCCAAACTACTCTCAGATGTACCGAGCCTCTGAGCAAATCTCCCAGAGAGAACAAACTAACTACTGAAGTATCTTCCTGAGTTTTTGATGTTTGCATTTGCTCTTCATTTGGCTTATATTCACTTCAGTTATCTGCTATCAGAAACATGCTGCAGCAAGTGGCAGGGCACAGGCAATGCTGGAAAGCTTTGACTAGATCCTGTTCCTGTGTGTGGGGCAGTGGACCCTTCACTCACTGGCCACCAGCTCTTTCCAGTCTCTGGCAACCCTGAGTAAGAGCAAAACTCCTGTGATTACCTGGAGGATTTGTCTCTGCATTTCTGTTGTGTACCAGGCTTCACCTGCCAAATAGTGGGTTGCTGAGTGACTGGGCTTTCATTAAGCTGCATTGAGAGCAAAATCTGTTGTTTTTAAAATAATAACTAGAAGGGCAGTAAAACTAAAAAAAAAAAAAGCACTGCTGGGCATGATTACTCTGCTGGATCCTAATTGCTGACGTAGTGCCACCAAAAGAACAGCAGTCAAAGGCAGAACAAAAATATATGAAAAGCCACACACCAGTCAATTGCCACCAAAGGGTCATTACTTGTGTGCTCCTGTTCTTATTTCCTGGGGACCAAAGGGGACACAGAGTTCTACAGCTCCATGAAGTACAGATTTTCACAATACCAGGTTGATATTGCAGGTAATCTGCTTCTACACTTGTGAAAATACACTGCTGCCCAAAACTGGCCCAGCACAAGTGACTCAGGCCTTTTAGCAGCTCCATACAGTGAGAACAAGAGTTGGACTGTGCCACTCAATGTGAAGCACTCCCATTACTACACTTTCAGCTTTCTCTGAAGACACCTGGGGCATCTTCTCCACTGGCCACTTGACACTTCCACTGGTTATCTGCAGCCAGGCAGCGTCACTCCTGTCCAGGGCCTGTCAAACAACTCTGGTACTGAGGTGGAGGTGTTTGCCTAAATGGTGTTGTGTCTATAGAGCCACTTAATGACACTGATGATCAGCAGGACAATGTCCAGCTTATGGAAATTTCCTACTGCAAAAGGTGGAAAAGGAAACAGATTAAGCAAGCTCTTTAAAACCAAGCAGAAGCACAAGTAAAACCACAGCTCTCCCAAGCTCTGTGCCCCAGATTTATTCTTGGAGCCACAGACCACAACAGTAAGAAGTTGCTTGACTTCAAAAGCCTATGTGAGTGAATGAGAGCAGCAACTCTTCTCAGTTCCCTTTTGCTATGCAAGATAATCCTCATATATCTTGCAAATCATTGATGCATCCTGCTACTTAACTGGACAGGATACATGTGATTATCTGTTTACCATCTTACCTGACCTGCAGGACAGATATTTTGGGCTGCAAATTACTCAGAGTGCTGTACCTGCTGTATATTTTGTTTTCTTTTTGTATGCTATTCTTGAGCTGCTGAGATTCTGCATCAATGCTGTGTAGAAAAGAACACTAGGCACACATGGACACATGCCCTGAGGAAAAGGACCTGGGGGTCTGAGGTGATGAAAAGCTCAAGATGAGGCTGCAGTGTGAGTGCAGCCCAGACAGCAACCAAGTCTGGGGTTGCAGCAAGAGCAGTGTGGGCAGCAGGGCAAGGGAGGGAATTCTGCCCCTTTGCTCTGCTCTCCTCAGACCCCCATCTGGAGTCCTGTGTGCAGTTCTGGAGCTCCCAGCACAGGAAGGACATGGAAGTGTTGGAGCGGGTCCAGAGGAGGCCACCAAGATGCTCAGATGCTCAGCTCTGCTGTGAGGACAGGCTGAGAGAGTTGGGGCTCTGCAGACAGGAGAAGAGAAGGCTTTGAGGAGACCTTAGAGTAGCCTTCCAGGATCTGAAGGGTGCCTACAGGAAGGCTGGGGAGGGATTATTGATGAGGTCTTGCAATGACAGGACAAGAGGCAATGGGTTTAAACTGGCAGAGGGAAGATTGAGACTGTTAGGAGGAAGTTCTTTGCAGCAAGGGTGGTGAGACACTGGCACAGGTTGCCCAGGGAGGTTGTGGCTACTCCCTCCCTGGAGGTGTTGAAGGTCAGGTTGGACAAGGCCTTGAGTGACCTGTTCTAGTGGGAGGTGTCCCTGCCTATGGCAGGGGGTTGGAACTAGATGATCTTTGAGGTCCCTTCCAACCTTACCATTCTATGATTCTGTGATTCTATGATTCTATGATTCTGTGATTCTATGATTCTATGCCTGGTGGTTAACTAGGTCTTGCCATCACTCTGCAAAACTGTACACTCTTTTAAAAACAATTGTGGCTCATGTAACACAGATGTCTTTGCCCACAGAGTCTGTGCACACAAAGTGGCTCCTTAGTACATGCAGCCACGCTGGAATTTACTTATTTGCATGTTTCTATGTGTTGTGGCTTGTTTTCCAGACAAGGGAAAGTTGTATTTTCCTAGCTGATCAATTTGCAGCCACTCTGCTCTCCTTGAATTCCCTCCAGTTTTCTATGGATGCTGCTACTGCAATACTATTCCATTTAGATTAACAAATGCGTCGCACAGCCCCTTGCAAACTGTTACCACAGGTATTCAGGAAATAGCTGGCAAGAAGAATGCTGCGGTTCATATTCCCCTGGGGCAAGCACAAGATTGGCACAGTGCAAAACCAAGCCAAAAAAATTCATAAATACAGATGAAAATTCAGCATAATCCTCTTCCAAAGCTGATCCTTTTCCAAAGCTGATCTTTAGTGAATCTCTGAGATGAAAGGCCGAGTACATGCCTCGCTTTCTGCTGACATTATAATGGCTGGTAAGACTCTGGCAAATGAGTAGCAGAGAATGATCAAGCAAAACAGCTTTTGCCTCCTTAACTGTACCTGGAATAGACCTTCAGCTGCATCTCACACTACTTTAGTAGGAAACTTCACCACCTGGAATCAGCACAGTGCAGGCTCAGAAACAGAGCTAAGGAGAGCCTTGTGCCAACAGAAAATACTGTTTCACTGAAGTGAAAATGCTTTGCAGCAAGGTGTTGATTATGGTAACAAAGTGCACTGGGAAAGTATACAGCAGCAACACAGAGAGCATCTTGTCTGCTAGATGCTAGCAACTCACTCGCCAGGCTAACTGCCCACCAATCTGGAAGCCCTACCTTCCAAAGCCTATTTTCTCTCATTTTATTGGACATTAGGTTGTAACTCTCAGGTACAGAATACTGCCTGGTCTCTACTTATGCAAAAGAGTTTCTCCAACATTTCACAGCAGTCTGGTTTCTGGTTATTTTTCTACATGCTGGTTTCAAACAGGAATTTCAGCTTCTATCCAGGTTTATTTCAAACGGTATCAGCCAGATCCTCATTTGCTGTAGATGTCTGTATCTCCAGAGAAAATAAAATTAACACCCAACTAAAGGTGTACCAGATTTGGTTTCAGGAAGCAGTGTGACCTGATTTTCACTTCCAGCCAGGCCAGGATTTGAAGATCTTGAGATAGAAACTATACAATCAAATTTCCTTCAGTATGTACTTGACTTCTGAGCACAGCCTTTTGCAAAAATCCAGGCATTCTCAAACTCCATGATCTTTTGTCACTTATTACTTTAAATATCTGCTGCTCGACATTTCCTCTCTGAGTCTGTACAGAAACATTTCTTATGATGTTGCCCAAAAAGCAAGTTAGCACAAACCTACATAAGCCTATTAGCCTCTAAGTGGTCATGCTGACTTCAGTGGAAAGACTCCAGCTGACTTCATGGGAAGCTGAATCAGGTCAGTAATGAAGGTTGCAATCTCAGTGTTGGTTCAGTCATACAGAAGTTCAGAGACTTGTCTAGAGCTGTTGAATATGTGAAATCACCAAGACTTATGCACTTTTGAAGAAAAAATGCTACCATAAGGGTCTTGAAAATGAGGATGTGGCAAGACTAAGCCTTCGCATAGCACTGCTACCATACTAAGAATTGAAACAAGGAAAGCAAAAATGGGGGCAGTTGGTATAGAAGTGAATACAGTCTCCAAAACGGGGATTTAAAATTTCCCCTCCCCCCCTTTTTCCTTCCTGGATACTCAACTTTATTTCACTTCCTTTCTGGCACTGGTTTTTTTCATCTGGGGAAACAGTACGGCCCTTGCTGTTTTCTCAGGTGTTAGCCCTGGACCAAATTTTGATCTTAAGCACATACATTATTAGATACAGGTCTATTGCTGTCAGCTCTTCTTCTCAACAAAAGGCTTCTGCTCCCTTATTAACAATATTCCACTGCTGCGTAGATAGAAGTACAATGACAAAGGCATGTGAAATAATGAACAACGCAATGAAAGCCCCTTGGGTTTTCCTTTTCTACCCAAAGTACAGGACAAGAATTTGGAGACATTTCAGGAAAGTAGAAAGGTTGCAAAGGCTCCTACAGATTAAAGGAAAGACTTTCTCTTTTTGAACACAGTTTATAACCAGCCTGTGAAATTAACTGCTACCTACTCAGAGCGGAGGAAGAACAAGATCATATTTCCTTTGTCCTTTTTCTCACGTTGGACCTAACAATGCTCATATCCTCAAAGCACATTTTGAAACAAAGTAATAAGGGATCATCTAAGTTAAAAGAAAATATATTGGTCTGCATAAGGCCCTTATGGGAGCTATTGGCTGCTACCTGACTGGATTAGTTTTAACAACACTCTCAGTAGAAGGAGGTTTAGAATAAGATGTTTAAAACGTAGATGGGGACAAGAAAGATAATGAAGAAAAGAGAGAGGTCAAGAAAGGAAGTGTGGGATGCAAAGTCCACAAGCTGAAGACCTTCAGAAGTCTAGGCAGACTTCCAGAATAGTTCTGGCTACCCCACAGCAGGAATGATTTTGGGGGCAAGTCAGGGATGCCTTGCTGAACTGGGGCACAGCAGTAACAACAGAGACAGGGGTCACCGAGATGCACTACCTGCCCCAACCAGGAGCAGGGAAGCCAGGTGTTGAGGTCCTTCCTGTCTGGGCACAATAGCCAGGTGATGATAGAAGCAGCACAGATGTCTGCACAGTGCAAAGACCAAGATCCACACTGCAGTTTGCCATACAAACTCATCAGTGTGGCCTTTATTACCTAGGAAACTGCACTGTGCCACATTTCATGGTGTCAAACGTCTTTAAATAAGGAAAATCAAAGGTGGTCTATCCTCTCTCATACTAAATGTAGTGTGGTGAGTTAGGAAGTTCCCCCTACTTATATTCCCCTCCTCCCACTATTGAAATTTACCAAACCAGCTCAAATGGCTTGGAATAATATAAAACCATATTTACAGCAAAGCTAAATTTACAAGCATCTCTATATCTATATCTATATCTATATCTATATCTATATCTATATCTATATGTAAAAATACTTACAAGTATTTACAATTATATACAAATTATAAATAATACAGAAATCCAATCTCCCTCCTGGACAAAGGAACTACCCAGAAGGAGTTCAAAGCCTCTCTCTCTCTCTCTCTATCTCTCTCTTCCCAGACAGAAACCAAAACAGTCAGCAAAGATTATTTGCTATCTATTAGTGGAAGGTAGTAAAGTGGAGTGAAGGAGAAGCAAGAGGAAGCACTGTCCCAGAACAAAGTGCGACAACTTGTTTACATGTTGGCTTTTTATTCCTCTCAGCAAGCCAATGAATTATATAGACTTTAACATTATCACATCACTGTTCATTCAATGCAGGCAGAACCACTGTGGTGTCCTCCTGCAAAGAGCAGCTGCTTGCAAGCAGCTGACCAACTTCCTACAGGCTCACACCATCATTGCTCTGCTATGAGGACAGGCTGAGAGAGTTAGGACTCTGCAGCCTGGAGAAGAGAAGGCTTCCAGGAGACCTTAGAGTAGCCTTCCAGTATCTGAAGGGGGCTACAGGAAGGCTGGGGAGGGACTATTGACAAGATCTTGCAATGACCGGACAAGGGGCAATGGGTTTGAACTGGCAGAGAGGAGATTGAAACTGGATGTTAGGAAGAAGTTCTTTCCAGTGAGGGTGGTGAGACACTGGCACAGGTTGCCCAGGGAGGTTGTGGAGCACAGAATCACCCAACGTGATCTTTGATCATGTTGGGTGATTCTGTGCTCCACAACCTGCCTGGAGGCGTTCAAGGCCAGGTTGGAGGAGGCCTTGAGTGACCTGTACTAGTGGGAGGTGTCCCTGCCTATGGCAGGGAGCTGGAACTAGATGATCTGTGAGGTCCCTTCCAACCTTACCATTCTATGATTCCATGATTCTATAATTCCCCTGATACTAACTTCTGATTTTTCTGCGTCTACCCCTGACAGCATAGTCATAGCTCTCTTCCTCCACCAGCATGAGCAGCTATCCTGCATGATCTATTTGCAGAAACAGCAGTGCAACAACAGAAAACCCATGCTGGAGTTTCCCATCATCTCCTTCCTGAGATGGAAATCACCTGGTATACTACTCAAAGATTCAAAAGCTCATTGCCGTACCTTAAGATCCACTGGTAAAATTAAAAGTGATAAGGGATGTTAATCTTCATGCTCCAGGGTATAAACTAATTACCATCTGGAGTCACAGAAGGAAGCTTTTCTCTTTATACTGATAAAGACTTTTACTGTTGCCTGGGAAAATGATGAGTTTGGAAGAGGTTGTTCCTCTATCTGATGCATTGACCTTTGTCAAAGACTGGATTCTCAGCTAGTGGATCAATGGCCTATTTTAGGATGACATTCCTGTGTTGATATATCACCTTCTATTCAAATACATCCATTTGATTTAACATCCATTAGCAAGGTAATGCCCCAGGGCCTTGCATTTGTCAAACTGTTTGTTTACCCTTTTTATTCCAGAGATTAGTGCGACCTTACATGAAAAGTGCACGTGAACACATTGGTTGCTTGGTGAGTCCCATCTGAAAGGTTAGTGTCCCCTCCATGCCTTTTGGAGGCAGCAGTAATGGTGACACTGGTACGGACCTAAGTCTTTTATCAATGAGCAGTGTGGCAGGTCCATTTGTCTGAGCCTTTGCTGACACCCACAGTCTCTGTAATTCAGTCTGACAGATTGAGGCCACGTTCCAGATCTCACAAAAGAAGCAGAGGTGGGTATTGATTTTTCTGTTATTGTTGGTGATTTGCTGTTTCACTCCTTTAACAAATGTTAAAAAATACATACATATAAAGTAAACAGGAAGGTCACAGCTGCAGTTTGGCAGAGCACACAGTGCTGCTTCCCCTGTTACTCTCTTCTGTCTCTTTCTGATTCAGTGGGCATGTTCCACAGACCTTGAGCAACAACACTGGGTAAATAAGAAAAAATAGTTAGGCTGCTAACAGCTCAGAGGGGATGCAGGAGAATCCCGGTCCCAGACTGTTACTTTGAGTAATGCTCCTGAATAACAGTTCAGAGTAGCACTAATGCTGGCATGGAGATAATCTTCATGTTCATATGGAAAATAGGCCTCAGAATACTGTGTTCCGAACAACTCGTGACAGGAGTCAAGTTATTTTTCAAGCCTAGACCCAGGACTGGTTTTACCACAGATGTGCTGAATGCTGGTCATGACCTCTCACTTAGCCAGGTACCATAAGGATACCTCGGATCAACAACTGCCCTGTTTGTTTACCAAGGTGCATATCTTGTGGCACCTTAGTCCTGATGTGCAAAGATATTGAGATATCAATCTCTCATTGCAATTACCATAACTTAAACATCGAGATCCCTTCCCTAACACACTATATTGGCTCCTGTGCTTTGGGGAGCTTTTTAATCTCCAATCATATTCATGTAAATAAAAGATAACCCTTTATGGGATTATTGCTTCTGCTACACATCATCTCAAAATGATCAGGAGTTCCCTTTCTACAGCTAATTCAGAACATGAGATGTGCAGATTCACAAGACGTGCAGATGTGTAGACTCCTGGAAAGAGCATGATTCCGTGTGTGGAAATAAGCCATTTGCAGCAATTTTCAGATAGATTCCAAATCTATTATCAGGATCTTCAGATTTCTCTTGGAAAATGCTGAGGGCTGCAGCAGCTCTGCTATGAGGACAAGTTAAGGGAGTTTGGGTTCTGCAGCCTAGAGAAGACAAGGCTTCCAGGAGACCTAAGAGTAGCCTTCCAGGATCTGAAGGGGGCTACAGGAAGGCTGGGGAGGGATTATTGAGAAGGTCTTGCAATGACAGGACAAGGGGTAATGAGTTTGAACTGGTAGACGGGAGATTGAAAGTGGATGTTAGGAGGAAGTTGTTTGTAGTGAGGGTGGTGAGACACTGGCACAGGTTGCCCAGGGAGGTTGTGGAGTACAGAATCACAGGATGCTTCTGTGCTCCACACCCTCCCTGGAGGTGTTCAAGCGCAGGTTGGAGGAGGCCTTGAGTGACCTGTACTAGTGGAAGGTGTCCCTGCCTATGGTAGGGGGTTGGAACTAGATGAGCTTTGAGGTCCCTTCCAACTTTACCATTCTATGATTCTATATAGACTGTGAAATCCTAGACACCTTGTGCAAGAGTTTTCAATGTCTGCAATTAAAACAGTTACGAAAGAGATACAGAGAGAGATTTGGAAAAACTGTACCTATGCAAGAAGTGAGAGTGCATGAGGCATGAGAGTGACCAAGCACTGGAACAGGTTGCCCAGGGAGGTTGTGGCTGCTACCTCCCTGGAGGTGTTCAAGGCCAGGTTGGATGAGGCTTTGAGTGACCTGTACTAGTGGGAGGTGTCCCTGCCTCTGGCAGGGAGTTGGAACTAGATGATCTTTGAGGTCCCTTCCAACCTTACCATTCTATGATTGTGTTAAAGAAAAACAACCACAGTTGCGCTTGCTTAGAGTTGGGGGTTTCGGTTGGTTTTGGTTTTTTTGTTTCTTGGAGAGTAGGGTGAAGGGGAAAGGTTGGATTGCTGTCAGAGCAATACAAAGTATTGAACACTTAAATAGCATGCTGATGCCTCCAGTGTAAGTACAAAATATATAAGGGGTTTTTTTAGCAGCCTTTCAGACTTTAAGAGAGATGAATAGTATCTTCATACTGTGCATGAAGCCATTTTCGTTATCACAGGGCTTTGACAACCAGCTTCCTACACAGTTTGTCATGCTAAATGTCACCAGTACTGTCTGAATACTGATATTGTTCATGACTTCTTCTTGTCTCATGTAAAGACTTTAAGCATTTAATTTAGCAAAGGCATTGGTGATTGTATATAAATCTTTGGAGAGGTTCCTGATAGAAAAATCTCCTTTAATACCACACTGATGTCTTTGCTGTGTTAGACTACAATAATATTTACATGTTGTCCTTGTTATGAGTTCATTGGCATTGCAATGACTGTTCTTAAAGAAGATTGAAATGCAAAGTAATCTCCTGGGAACACTGACATCAATCTGGACCACCTTCGTTGCTTTATTTGTGCATTACTGGAAGTGCTATTCAGCCCAGGAATTTTGTCACACTTTCCCTTACCAGCTACTTAGCTTGCCACATGTCCCTATCCTTTCTCTTGGACTTCCTTGGCTTCTTTGCCAAAAAAATCCATCTTCATCCATTATACCAGTGGTGTACACTGCCTTCTTCTAGCAGTGACTCACATTTTCTTCTCTTCCAGAGGGTTGGCCAGCAAAGAAGAGACCTGATCCTGTATGGGTTATTGGTCAAAAAGAGAGAATCGGAACCTCAAAATAAAAGCAATCCTTGTTTCTCCTGCACTTCATTCAGTGCAACCTTGCTCCCATCAGCTGGCTTCAAGAGTGCAAGAGTAAGTCCCTCAACAACCAATCTCCAGCAGGGAATTTGCAGCATAGGATACAAAGGGCTGCTGCAGGCTAGACAAACATCTGCTTCAGCTACCAAATGCTGAGTTACCAGTTGTAGCCCTATTTATTCTATTACCTTTTAAAATTTTTACATTTATTTATTTAACATTTATAAATATGATGATTTCAAAGAGGTAAACCATTGCTTTCTCTGTTTCTCTCTCGAGCTGATCTGTGCTCCTGGGCAGGCAGACTCCTCTTTGAAAGGTGTGAGGTCCAATTCCTGCAGTGTCACTGCATTTGTTTTATATGCCCTAACCTGGAGATGATAACAGCGGTGGGGGCACACCACTTCACACCTTAGAGATGCTGGCTTATGTCTCACAGGACTGCTGACATGTCGACAAATGCAGCATGCAGTTGATTAGCAATCCTGCAGCCTCACAGAACAGGAAGGTGTGACTTTTCACTGTTTCCATTAACGCTGGGCCAAGAGGTCGTGGTAAAGGCTGAAGGGAGTAGGATCACACTGTGGGTGTAAGCACAAGTAGGTAGGCTCAACACCAATCTGTTTAGCAAAAGTATCAATGCAGGGAGAGGTGGGAGTAAAAATGAAGGCAGAGGGGGCTGAAGTGATTGGCCTGAGGTCAAATAAAAGCTCTTTGTCAGAGGTGGAAACACAGCTCCCAGGAGTCCATCTACAGAGCTCTGCCAATTCTCTGCGCAGTTTTCTCATAAGTGGACTGCAGGCTTATTTGGACAGTGTTTTATTTGTACATAACTAGAGTTGTGAACTTGTCATGCTAAATTGCTGTCTGAAGCTTGCCCCTGCTTGGAATATTGCTTCCTCCCAATACACAACAAGTCTAGTAGCAATGCCTTGCAAACGTTGTTCATGTTACCCCTCGGGGGCGAGATGAATAACACATAAATTGAACAAACACCCAGGCACATTAATGAGAAAGGCTACACAACTTCAACTACCTTATGAACTGTTCCATTTTCCTCACAGAAATTGTTTCTGTCAATATTTGTATTCAAATTGGGCTGAAAGAGAGGAAGGAAGGGAAGTTTAATTGAAAGGCTGTCAACAAACCAGGCTCTCTTAAGAACCAATGGACAGTACCACTACTCACAGTTTTGTATATTGTATATAGAATCATAGAATGGTAAGGTTGGAAGGGACCTCAAAGTTTGTCTAGTTCCAATCCCCTACCCTAGGCAGGGACACCTTCCACTAGTACAGAGCACTCAAGGCCTCCTCCAACCCGCGCTTGAATACCTCCAGGGAGGTTGTGGAGCACAGAAGCATCCTGTGATTCTGTACTCCACAACCTCCCTGGGCAACCTGTGCCAGTGTCTCACCACCCTCACTGCAAACAACTTCCTCCTAATATCCACTTTCAATCTCCCCTCTGCCAGATCAAACCCATTGCCCCTTGTCCTGTCATTACAAGACCTTGTCAAAAATCCCTCCCCAGCCTTCCTGTATCTCCCTTCAGATACTAGAAGGCTACTCTAAGCTCTCCTGGAAGCCTTCTCCAGGCTGCAGAGCCCAAACTCCCTCAGCCTGTCCTCACAGCAGAGTTGCTNCCTCCCTTGCCCTGCTGCCCACACTGCTCTTGCTGCTGCCCAGCACTCAGTTGCTGTCTGGGCTGCACTCACACCGCAGCCTCATCTTGAGCTTTTCATCACCCCAGATCCCCAACGCCTTTTCCTCAGGGCTGCTCTCAGCCATTCACCACCCACCTTGTAGTTGTACTTGGGATTGTGCCTACCCAGGTGCAGGACCTTACACTTGGCCTTGGTGAATTTCATGGGGTTGGCTTGGACCCACCTCTGCAGCCTGTCCAGGTCCCTCTGGATGGATCCCTGCCCTCTAGCAAGTCAACTGTGCCACACAGCTTGGTACTATCTGCAGACTTACTGAGGCTGCACTGATGCCTCTGTCCATGTCACTGACATGTTAAACAGCACTGCTACCAGCACCGACCCCTGAGGAATGTCACTTGGCACTGGTCTCCAGGTGGACATTGTGCCCTTGATCACCACTCTATGCATGTGACCATCCAGCCAATTCCTTATCTTTCCTGCAGAAAAAATCTACCAGCACGGGGAGGAATAAAGAAAGGAAACATTCACCATATTTAATTTTTTACTTTGTTTAGAAAAAAAAAATATTTTTTCCTTTTTTTTTCTTATGTATTTCTGCAAGAAGTAAAAACCCGAAATCAGTACAAACCAGTGTTTACTATAGTAAATGACAGTAGCATTGCTCCTAATTATCATGCAATTTTCGTCAGTTTTGGGAGGCTTATGGTTAGCTGTTAAAAGTTATGCTAACTGAAATAGAAAAGCTATGGAAATATCTTTTGCTGTAATAGACACAGATCACTGCCACACTGTCAATTAAGCAGACAATTAAGAGCTGTTAGCTTTGCCTTTTGGCTTCCCCATCCTCAGAAGTTCCTACCCTTTCTCCTTGTAGCAATCATATCTTGATTTACAGATCATGAGCTCAGCAGAGCAAGGACTTGTCTCTCTGTTTAGCTCCTGTAGCATCTCTTATTCCTAATGCATGCGATTAACAATAACACCACAGCACTGCAAAACTTCAGATCGCAGGATCACAGCTCACACAATGTCAGGGGTTGGAA
>VWYK01030832.1:0-10202 GCA_013399775.1 Semnornis frantzii | reverse complement strand
CAGAGCACACTGCTGGCTCAGGGCCATCCTTCCATCCAGTGGTGATTCCCAAGTCCCTCTCCCCTTAGACTGTGTCTAAGTCTCTCTGAATGGTAGCACAACTCTCTGGTGTGGCAGCCACTCCACCCAGCTTGGTGTTGTCAGCAAACTTGCTGACAGTGCCCTTCATGCCCTCATCCAGTTCATTAATCAATACATTGAATAATACTGGTCCCAGTACCCACCCCTGAGGGACTCCCCTAGTTACAGACCTCCAGATAGATTCTGTCCCATTGAGCACATGGGACAGAGAAGCTAAACTTCTGTCTAAACTTCTCCCTAAAATTTCATGTGATTCTATTGCTTTTTAAAATTTCAGAATTATTTTATAAAGGAAGGAAAAAGAGAAGACCATAATGTATTAGGTTAAATATGCAATGTTAATAAAGCAGATCAATAAATCTGAGGAATCCCATGCCAAAACTAAAAACAAACAAACAAAAAAAAAACCCCAAAACCCCACCTTAATAAAAACATTTAAAAAAAAAAAAAGAGAGAAAACCAGCCTGTGAGAGAGATCAAAGAAATGACAGTTCATTCAAAGAGAATCCAGCTCTTTGAGGATAAGACTACAGCAGAAAAGCTGAATTATTATTTTTTTTTTATTATTTTCAAGAATAAGGGAAGGTTATTGAGACTAAAGTCCATATCGGATAAAGCTCAAGCACTGTGTTAAATGAAGTGTTATCAGCAGAAAATTTTAGAACAAGCCAATAAAATTTTAAAGTAAGAAACAGACAGGATCACGTGACATCCACTGATGAGTCCAGAAGTCCACTCACAAAGTAGCAAACCTACTAGTTCTGGAATGGGACCTCTCACTTATATAGGACCCTTTACAAGATGAGAAGACAATGGAAACTATAAAATCATCCTTTTCTTTAAAGTGCCAAACATCATGGGAATATCAAACAATATTCTAATGTTCCTTTATTAAACATTGGTAGACATTGTATTAAATAGAATCAGCAGAGCAAGACAGATCTGATATAAGGAAGACAGCATCACAGTTCTTAAATGCCAAGAGTCTTTAAATTTATTAGGGATCTTAAAAGGAATAAAAGGGCATGTAAGGCATGGGGATCTAGTCAGATTACTTAGGCTTTTGAAAAGCTGTCAACAAAATTCCACAGTCAAGTATTTTTGAGAAATTAACCTTTCTACTGTGTATGAGGAAGTATCTTGACATGGATTAATGGTTGAAAGACTGAAAACAAAGATTTAAATAAACTACTAACTTTAATAATAATGCCCAACAAAGAGATGAGTTAAGACTTGAGATGTTCAACTTATTGTAGATGATCTAGTAAAGGATTGAAGTAACCAAGTAATGGTTTATCCAAACTCACAAAAACTGTAATGTATTAATGAAAAAGACGACTAGATAATAAACTGACAAATTAAATGCAGTATTAATAACAATTAAAAAAACCCTCAACGACCAACAAAACAACAACTACAAAAATACCCAACCGAAACCAAACCAAAGAAACAAACAAAAAAAAAAACCCAAAGATTGGGTGCAGTTAGAAAAATATTGAGTTATATCCAATAATGGAGTATAAATTAACTTTTTACTATCTAAGAATGGCATCTGAGTCATCATGGTTTGTTCTCTGTAAGTCACAACAGTGCTGTGTATTGTCAGATAAAAAGTTTATTAGGAATTCTTAGGAAAAGAAATGACAAAAAAACAGAAGGATGATTACGCAAATTTTAATATCTAAGTTTGGCAACATCTTGAATGGACTGATAAAGATTTAGTTGCTTCACTTGCATTTTATTATTAAGGAATATGAATGGTGATGAATTTTGCTACATTTGAGGCACAGGAGACTGCTTTCTCACAGGTAACAATGATCTTTGTCTCTATGGATCCCTCTTAATTTGGAAAACTAGGAAATGCCAATGGATGTGCCAGCTTAGGAGGTGCTCCTTTGCTCTCCTGACTGGAATGCCAGATATAAAGGCAGTTATTATTATTGCTTAATGGGAAAGGAATTTTGTCATGTGGTTAAACCAAGAAGCCATCTGAATCTCGTTCCTTGTTTTATCACTCCCTTAACATCAGATTTTGCTTTAATTTCACTGTGCCATAGTTTTGAGGTACAAAATAGGGAGAACATTTCTTACTTTTTCCGTGGGGCTCTTGAGATGCTTATGTAATTGTGTCTTTGAAAGTTGTTGGAGACCTGTGCAAAAGAATTAGCAGTTGTTAATATTAGCTAATGCTACCCTTGCTCCACATAACAATTTAACACTGGAAAGTCAAGTCTCCATAAAAGAGAAACCCTTCTTTGTACTTGGTGGGGATGGATTATGATCATTCTAGGACTCTAGCTATGTTTGTTGGCATAAACTTAGAGAAGTTTCAAACAGCCAAAGTAAAAATAAATCTTATTATTGTACATTTATACTAAGCAGGGTTCACAGTTTCCTCTTTATTTTTTCTAGATTGTTATTTCGATTTTTCCCCTGAAAAACAAATACTGGAATATAATGTTATTTTAACTTTGAAATTTATGGTCTTCCTGACAACAGGTAGTCACAGTTGCATTCTTGCAAAAGAAAACAAAATTAAAAAATATAGACACAGGAAATAAAATTAATTTTAAAATATATGAAAACATTTATTCTGTGCATCAGCCCAAGCGAACAGACAAGTCTCTGACTGATACCCACCACAGACTGCAGTTTCTTGAATTGATTGATTAATAGGACAGAAATGAGGAGGTGTGAATTTATTTTGGACTTCGGTGGGGTTGAAAAAGGTTTGGCACAGTTCAGCTGAGCTTAATCTGCATTTTAAAGTCTATGAACAGTGACCACCTACTGGCACCCTTCAATGTGTTAGGTCCCACAGAAAGGAAACATTTTGCACTAGACTTCATTTCAACTAATGTTCCTGGATTTATAAAGGTACTAAAAAGGCAACAGCAATCTGATTTCAAACTAACAAAATTCCTCTTTTCCCTTAGTGGGACTGTAACTCGACAGAAGAGTCAAGAAAGGAGGAGGAGGGTAGATGGGATCAGAGAAACAATTTCTCATTGTTTGGAGGTAGATTGTTCGTGAGGGTGACATTACCCTTAAAATAAAATTAAATTCCTTTGGGGTGTTTTCACCATTATACATCAAGATTTTCATTTAACTGCATGCAAGGTAGTAAAGAAGTAATAAATAACAGTTCAAATGGGAAAAAGCTGGAGAGAAGAAAAACATGCTGAAATGTTGAAAATTTTATCTGAGCTAAAAAAAAGAAGAAGCAGAAAGATCTCACTGTATTCTGCAACAAGGATAATTAAAAACAAAGCGGTCTTTTAAGAAAGAGAAAACATTCCTCAGCATCGCCTTTTTCTGGCGAAGCCAGGAAACACCCTCTGAAGTAAAATAACCATAACAAGAAAAGACATCTTCTTGAAGAAATTTTAACTCATAGTTTACTACTTTATAAGCAGTTTAATGGAAAGATGTTCCACACCAAGGCAACAAGTCATGAATCCCCATTTTTAATGCTAGTTTAGTCTCTTATGTGATTATTTTTACAACATCTGCAATTAAAGACAGATTTTGCAGCTCCCTGGTTGTAACTGAATAGAAAAGAGTTTGATGTGTGCGCACACACATAGGAAAGGAAAACACCACCTCTCCTGCAATGGTCTTCATTAAAACCAGCTTTGCCCAGCCTCTGTTTTATTTTGATGATAGAAATTTTCCTCATCTAGTAGTGGGTTCTGTTTCTTCCTTTCTTACACTTCCTTCAGTCAAAGTGAAAACCTGATAGTGCAGCATTTTCAGTTACCTGGTCAGAAATGGGTAGTCATTTTTTTCAGAGGAAGGATCAGGCTGGAATTGAACAGAGAAGGAAAACTCAAAAAACTTAGAAATCGCTGTTCAAACTTCAGATCATTAGCACTCACACAGAATGTTGGGAAGTTTAATGCAGCTTCCAGTAAGCACCACAGACTTGGGGTGGCAGAACCGGCCGCGCCTTTGCACCCTATTGCATTCACCGGAGAGCAAATGCTTCAAGGCATGAGTTTGCCTTTCACACTGGCTTAGCTACCCACAACGTTGTTTCACACTGATTTGCAAACTTTGCCCATGTTTTTTCTTAGCTCTCCAACACAATTTTAAAATAAATGTATGTCACTGACCATGAAACTGCCTACTGTACCTCTTCCTGCTTTGGCACTTGTGTTACCAGGAGTTGCATCTGTCTTTGCAAACAAAAATTGCCCTTGTGTAAGAAAACTAGGAGAAAACAAAATTCCAGGAATTATTTTGTCAATTCATTATAGTGTTTTTATAGGCATCAACTTGGTTCCAGGTAAAATACAACCTTACAAGAAATTATCATTACTATTAAATTATGTTCCAAGTCGACCTTTCTTTGAATCCATTTCTTTCAAGGGAGATTCTGAAGATAAATTTAGTTTCCTACAACCTAAAAGAGAGTGACCAATAAAAATCATATAACATTGAAGGTAAATGTTCCCTCTTCATTTACCGTTCTGGACAAATCCAACTTTATTCAAGGAATGTGCTTATTCCAGTGTTGAACTGGTGTGAAAAGGAGCATAGCATTTCAAGGTGATTCAGGGGGCATAAATACATGATGGGATTTGCAGCTGCCACCCTGTTCGCCTGCTAGCAAATCACAGAGGATTTAACAACATGTCAGGTGGGAATGAGGATTTTTGAGCTGTGCAGGGTTAGGTGGTGGCACAGGCAGGAAATGCCCAGTTTCAGGCCCCAATACCCTCTGATATCACCAAAAGGAGTTTATCATGGCATCACATTTTTATCAGCTGGTTTAGGATACTTCAGTGCCTTTAGCTTGCTGGGATGGCCCAGACCTCAGTGTTCAATGGTTTAGGGTTTTTGTTTTTAAAATAAACCTGAAACACCAATATTCCCCTCATTCCTTTGATGCTGAAGCCTTGGGGCTGTGGGCAGCATGAAGCAGGAATGTCATGCTGCCCAAACCTTCTTCCTTGGGATGGCTTTGGTTTTACAACTTGCTAAACCATGTCCCAGTGGGGAGGTAGGAGGTTCTGTGCTGAAGCTTCTCTGTGTGTGTCTGTGTGCGTGTGTGTGTGTGTGCATGCACGTACACTGGGAAGTGCCGGAGTTTGTAGGGCTTGACAGGACTCTTTGGAGGAAAATACAGAGCTGGAGACAAAAAAGAAGGTAGCATTCATGCCCAAGCACATAGTGAAGTAAACACATTTCGTAAATGAAAGTTTGTATTCACATTGTATGATGGGAGCTGCTGTTTACCCACTACTGGTCAGATGCCGACGTTGCCAGAGGCTGAATGATTCAGTGGCAATTGCTTATAAATAGTGCTGACCAGAAACAGCAACAGTGAAGAGTTTTATTAAAAACACAAAAAAACAAAAAACAAACAAAAAACAAAAAACCAAAACCAACAAACAAAACACAAACACAAAAGCCTTGAATATTTTTTTCTCTTTATTTTAAGGGAAGAGTTAAATCTCTACATGCTCTTGTTGATATTTCCATTCTTTTCCTCCTTCCTCCCTACACTCTTGTATCCTTCTTATTTTGCTAATAATTGTTTTTTACTTTTATTTGTTTTATTTAAGTATTTTATTTTGTGCTTCATTTTACTTTATTTCACCACTGCAAAAAGTAGCAGGGAGAGGAGAAAATAGAAGATAAATAAGATCCAAGAAAATGCTAGCATCTGGCATACACTGAAACCTCAAACTCCCATTTTTTAATACATACAGGTTTTAAATGAAAATTTCCACTTGTCAGAGAAAAAAATCTTGTCATAAAAAAAAAAATTGGAGAATCCCTCATAGTAATTATTTGTTGGTGTTTAGGACCCACTGGTAGATGCAGAATCTAATACCCCATTGCTGTAGGGAGATGGAGTAGAACAGGAAAGCAAAACTTACCAGTAAAAAGCAGGAAAATCTTTCCATGCTGTGAGTTTTCTGAACGCCTACCTCAGACTCTTCACTCTGCAGGTTAACCCTGGCTACTATTAAGAGAATGAAGATGGGCAAATGTGTCAGTAGCCTGGATTTTGCTCTTCTGTAAGTGACAGCATTCATGGCATGACAGCCATGCCTGGTGATACCCGTTTGCATCCTCCTGCTGAACACAGTCAAATCTTGCTGTCATGTAGTTCCAAGATGAAATTAAATACTGTAAATTCCATGTCAGGCACTCAGTCTTTTTGAAAACTAAAGTGATCATTTCCCTGTGCCCAGTTTTGATTTCCTGAGCATAAATGTAATGCGTGTTCTCCAAAACATTGGCCCACACAAGCTGGGCACATACTCACAAGTTTTGAAGGTTTATTTTACTAATCTTATGGAGAATGATAGCTTCAGAAACCAGACAAAAGACTGATCTAAGTCAACAGAAGCTTTACCTGTGCAAGGATGACGGGACTACAGTATGTAAAGGTGATATTCCTTTTTGTATTTCACAGGAATATAATATACAGCCTTTTAAAGATAATTGTAGTTTCCATTTGTAAAATAAATGGACAGATGGACTGTCCTTGAGAAAGGAAGGGGATAAAAAATACAGCATTTACAAGGGAGGGAAAATAAACCCAAGGAAATCCAAGATGACGATACAGTTAATTTTGAGAATGAGTAGTGGTCTGCTTACAGTTCTTTCTGAGCATGTCCTTATTCCATCCATTGGTTCTGCAAAAAGGTCTGTTCCCTCCCAAAGCACAGGACTACCGGATTTGGCACAAAGTACAAGGAGTGAAAAATAGTATTTTTTTTTCATAAATGAGCAGAGTAGGTCACTCTTCCACAAGGTGGCAACATCGCTTCAGAGCTCACAGTAGCCTGCAAGGCACAGAGGCAGAAATTTTCTAACTTTTGAGATGTTTCAAACATACTCCCTTGGATGGTTTAAAATGAAAGAGGAAAAAAAGCCATTGTTCTCTTTTTCACCCTAGTTATGTTTTCCAAACATATATTTAACATGTATCTATCACCTTTTGTGTATTTTACTGTGCATACCACCTGTACGATCCCATTTGGATCAGTTTTTCTGTATAGCTCAGCAAGGGGGAAGGTGAGTTTAATAGCCAACAGGTTTTAACTGAGTGGATGCTGGTATATAAAATAAGAGATCAAAATAAGAAAGAGAACCAAAGCTGAGCCTTGATCTTCAGGGCTGATCAGGAACCAAATTTTTATCTAGCTTTTTAATCTGGAGCTTAACTTTAAAGTAGCTGTTGAAAACAAGCTCTCCATCTCACAGACTGTACTTCATACCTTTCTTCCCAATGCTTGTAAGTCCTACTACTTTCCCTAAACAGTTATGTAGTGGTTCTTCTTTCTTAAACAACATACCTGCTTTTCACTGCTGGCTACCTTGCTGTTTCATCTATTCAAGTTGAAAGAAAATGTAAGAACACCATCTTCTTAGAAATCTTAATTCGGCCACTCTGCTCGGCCTACACATTAAAAGGATACAAAAGTATGACAGGCATTAGAAATAAACCACTCAGAAAATAATAGAGATGTTGTAAGGTTAATATAAAGTGCAAGGTCCTTCATTTCCCTCTCTGGATGATGCAGGTTCCAATACTGAAAAGGGTGTAAATTATTTGGCGTGTGCATCTAACATCCAATTAGACCTGTCAGATCAGAATGGAAATGTTTCATGATCATACTGGGCAACATCAGTGGGCAAAGAGCAGGAGAATCAGTCCAAGGACCCTACCAGCATGAAAGACTTCAGTAGGTTGTATCGAGTTGTGCTGTGGATACAACCAAACTTCTGTAACGTTAGAGCTATCCACACCTACTTCATCAGCATCTTACTCTACTTACTCTGCTACTATATTCCTGTAGGACAGCTTCGGGCCATTTTTTGAATACTTACAGACTTACAGAGGCAAGAGAATGTGTTCCGTAATTTTTGTGCAAGCTACATTTCTCCCACCTGTCTTTGCAACGAAGACATCAGACAGATTTAGGAACCTCCTTTTTTTTCCCCGAAGCAACACAATGTCTTCTGCTACAAAGGCAAATGGGATCAATACATAAGCAAAACTTGTGTCACCTTCAGGTTGCCCATCAGGGCAACATGGGGTGTAGTACTGGCTCTTGAGAGCAGTGTGGCAAATGTATGCATAATGCATTCGGAGATTTATTATCACATCTGGAAACAACCCTTCCAAAGTACACAGCCAGGCATATTTCAAAGGCCATATCAAGCCCATATCAAGCCCAGTGTTGGTGAAACCTTTCTGCACCCTCCACAGATCAGTGCTGGTGGGAGTAGGTTCATTGATGATATACTCTGAAGATAAAGAGTTGAATGCAGTGTCTTTCGTTAACCCCTCTACAATAACCAAATCTCCTGTTGCTCAGAAGTGAGCCAGGACTGGGGGCTTTCTGTTGCCTTTATCTGTCTCTGTCCAAGCCAAATTTCTTTATTGCTCTGTAGGTTATATACATATGTTTGTTTTCAAACAGACTACAGGGCCCAGAGCTGCCTTGATAACGGACACTCCACTGATGTGTGTATAAATGACTGACTAGAGAGGGTGATTCAGCTCTTCTTTTCCATCATCTTCTCCAAGGAAACCTTGGGCATTCTTTTGGTTGAGAGCAGAGATTCAAGATAGCAATAGTGAATACAAAACTTCTCTCTTAGCAGCTGACTAGTCTAACTTTTCCTTTCTTCCCCTCTCCTCCCTCCTATTTTTTCCATTGTAACTCAGAGTGCATTTTTGCAAGATATCCCTGAAATTACTATTACTACATCGCAATATTAGATCAATGCAGTGGTAACACACTCCAGATTGTTATGGCATTCGCTTCTTGATGCCTTCCATACTGTCTCATGGAATCTAACCTAATACCATGATTAAAATGCCTTTTCCATTTCTCTAAAGCACACTGCCTGCTGCCATTACATAAACGTCTGCCTATCTAGGGTTTAACGCTGGCACCCATCACAGGGGTATTTGAGAGTCCAATGAAAAGGACCTCTGCTCATTAAAGGGAGATGGAGGTTCTTGCCAAAGCCTGTGATTAAATTAGAGTCTGTTAGATTTCTCTTCTCACTGACTTCATTATGATTTTGGAAAACCACTCTATTCAAGTGAGTTGCAGCAATGTAAAGCCAGCATGAGCTCAGAATCAAGTCTATTTCATCCTAACACCGCCCTACTTTTGTTTTCTCTTGAAACCTTTTTTCCACTCTGCAACTCAATTGCTGACAACAGCAGCCCTCAGTGTAACATATCTCCTTCTCCTGGGCAAGCACTAAGCTTCAGAGGGAAGAACCTTGAAGAACTTATCCTCAGGTTTGATGAGAGAGGGGGAAAAAAATCAAAAAGATGGAAAAAGCAAATGAGATAGATGTGCTCCTATGGACTGTCATAGTCTTTGAAAGAGGCAGAAAGTATCTTGGTTGCCGCCAAAGTGTGGGGTTTCAGGTACTCTGTGACCTTTGGGTGGCTGCGGGAGGAGCAACAGCCAATCTCTTGTCGACAGCTGCAGATTGAGTCCTTCCATCTTGCTCCTGAAGGATTCAAAAAAGAAAGGCAAATGCAGGGGAAGAGGTACCATCCATACTATGAGATTTTCCAAGCCTCCTCTCTTAAGAGCTCTACTCCCAATCAGCTTGGAGTTGTTGTCTTTGCTTCATCACGAAGACATATGTGAGCAGCTATCAGAGAAGGCTTGATCTTCCAGGTGATCTCAGCACCAAGCTTAATCTTGCTATGAGATTAAATGTTCAGAAGGAGCTGTGCCTCAGTAAGTCAGGCATGGCATGGGTAGATTTTAAACTACCCTGTTGAAGAAACCAGGTGGTTCCTACCACTTTCCTGTCCCACAGATTGGAGAAGAAAGCCCTTGATGGCAGCTCAACAGGTTTTACATCTATTTCCCACAAATGTGAAGCTACTGGCTTCAGTGATATTTCACTGTGATGTCTATGGCCAGGTACGATCCTAAAGTGTACTGCTTCATCAGCAGTGAAGAAAAGCAAGTACTTTCAAGGAGCAATTTCAGTTTTAGATGGGGAAATGGGCTGTTCCAAAAAGATGGGATGGATCTGAGCCAGGGAGAAGCGGTCACTTGGGGAACCAAACTGAATCTAAAAGACTTGTTAACTAATGTAGGTCTCTGTTTGTCCAC